>JAQFXU010000243.1:0-67909 GCA_034693705.1 Spatulosminthurus flaviceps | reverse complement strand
TGTTCTTGATTTTACTTAATTGCTTTCAGCTTTCTTGCTTTAATTTTACCTTAAAGTACTTGTTAAGATTACAATATGTATAATCGAGATGAATTTCAATTCATTATGGAATTGTGAGTAGTTAACATGCAATATGGAACTAGACCTTTTCCTCTCTCTCTCTCTCACTCCTACTTTCCCATGAATTAAATATTATGTAGGTACTTGTCATGGAAAACAAGACATAGAAAATGACAATAATAATTTTATAAAAATTCCTTCTCCTCCTCCTCCTGTACATATTCTTTCCTTAATATTTTTTTAGCAGACAATTAGTGTGGGCTGAGATGAAGGAATGACACTCATTTTTCTTATGTAAATTCTTATGAGATTTTAGGATATGAGCAGATATGGAGATATTTTTACCAAAAATAACCAAGGCAGTGACCTGATTTTGGAAAAAGCTGAGCAATTTTTTTAAGGTTAATTTTTTTTTAAAGGCCGATGACTTATTGCGTGATTCTTGTCATTCATTCAGATTTATATGAAGCTCATATCCTTATATAAAGTGTCAGCCAGGAGCGTATATGCAATACGCATGCATAACAATACTTAAATAATCCTTTGATTTGCATGGAAGGAAAAGTTCACACATAAACACATTCACATTTGAAGTTCAAGTTTGAAAAAAAATCACATGTTTTGACGAGTTCTGTCTCTCTTTCTTTGCTTCCTTCATTTCTATATGGACTTGTAACTTTTTATGCGTGAATATATATATATGAAGCTGTCGTCACTTACATGTATATATGTGGAATTGTGTAGTAGTGAATGGTGACTGTTAACATAAGGAGATAATGAACGCACGCTTCTCATGAATTTGCTCGCAAATGACCGCGGCTCCTTGCTTGTAATCAGAAGGTGTGAAGAAGACGAGAGAACACGAATCCAATAGAAGAGTATAGGAGTTGTCGAGCATTAACCACTTATTGTCACTGTACTCAAATATTACTACTCATTGTGTTTTTTTATATAAGTATATTATGTATGAAGAGAAATGCTTATATATATAAAGAACGCGGTGAGTTTTTAAATTAAAAAAAATGTGTTAACGTAGTGGAAATTCTCGCAATTCTGTCTCGTTAATTTTTGGAGACAAGAGAGAGAGAAGTGAGGAGGCAATAAGAGGAAGAGCCTTTCGTCATGCTGCACGGAAATGCTTAATGGAATTTAAATGTTAACGTTAATGGATGCTAAGACTAAAACGTTCCTCATTGTTGGACTTGTTATAGCGTCTTCATTATTTCTCCTTCCAGTGCGAATTCTCTTCACGCATAGTTGTTGTCTTCATTAAAAGAGGAAAAAAAGAAATGTCATTTTTGCCATTTGGTGGAAATAGCACTGTAGGAATGCTCAGGAGCAATGTATTGTAACTTGTAAAGGAAGTTTTCATTGCGGATTTTTTCTATCTGCAAATTTTGTAAAATAATGTTCTAAGCACATTAAATTTTGAAATCATACACCAAACACATGTGATAAATGTGACATCTTAATCAGGTTGACTGCCCCAGGCGGGCTACATATTTTGAATGGCGTTGAAATAAAACAATTTTTAGCAGAGTTGATATGTGTGAATTTTCAAGCGTTGGGATTTTGTTGGATTGGAAAGCAAAATATTTTAAGAGACGGAGGGAACTTGGCATTGTAGAAGACAGTAACGATTATCTGAGTCGGTCATGGACTCAAATGGATAAAAGGGGCCGATAAATAGAAGAAGAATGAGAAACAATTTAAAAAAATTCCGCATCACTAACCTTTCCAGTGGGGAGAGATCCAATGTAAAGTGCATGTGTATAGGGAGGAATGGAGGAGAGAGAGAGAGGATTATATAAAATGGACAAGAAAAACTATAAGGGAAAGATGAAGAATGGAAAATAATCTTGTCAATGAAGCAAAGACCTTTTCTCCTTTCTCAAGAGAGAGAGAGAGAGATTCTTTTTTAACAAAAAAGCTCTAATACTTCTTCCTCCTAGGAAAAGATACTAAACATGGAAAAAAACTTATATTATATAAATACTGAAAAAAATTAAATTTCCTCTAAAAAAATCGTTTTATAAGGGAGGAATTGAGTTGGAAAAGAGCTGGAGAAGATAGGAGAGTCTGTGGGTTGGCATAGTTCTTCGGAAAGTGAGGGAGAGAGCGTGGAAATTGCAATTTTATGCTGGATTTTCATGCTCTGCTTCCTTGCATTGGGTTTCTATGGGAGTGTAAGGACGTCCCTTTTGATGGATCTATTTATCTCAAGTAAACAGTCCTGTTAGGAGTGCGGTCCTTTTCCCTTATGTAACTATTACCTTATATCTTCTTTCATGTAAAGGCTTTATATAGGAGTTGGTGTGCCACTGGGATGAGATAGAGAGAGAGAGTGCGAGAAAGAGACAGGCAGGCGTGTGTCCTAACAACAACAGTTTTGCTTCAATGGGCACTGATTTGCCTCGGTGGATGTATGAGAGTATAAAGGAAAAGTTATATACGCATTTCTATTAACTTAGTCTTTTGCCTAGATTCTTCTTGAAAAAAGCAGGTTAAATTTCAATACACACTTTTCTCTCTCTCTCTCTTTCTTTGCACTCTTCACTTGACTTCACTCTAAATCCTTTTTCTAAAGTCACCCCTTATAGCTCACACCTACAGGGTGACTTTTCCTTATGTGTTTTTCAATTCTCTACTATACCGCAGTGTTTTCCACTCATCTTCTCTCAGCTCGTCACTTGTTCGAGCGGGTGAGTGACAACTGACGGTCCCGTCAATTCCTTTCTTCTGACCGTCATTTATTTCAGTTTAAATATTCTTCAAGTTTAAAACTGACGTGTAAATTTCCCTTCCATAAATATTTTCAAAACAAAAAAAACTTTTTTTTTACAAATTTTTTTACGAGCTAAAGGTAAAATTTGTAGGCAATTTTTCTCAGAACAAAACTATGTTAAATGACACACATCACACGCCATGCTCTTGTGTATTAAATCACTGTGCATTTATGCATAAATGAGTGAAGAATGTTAAGGATTTTTCTCCATTACAAACAATACAATGCTAAATGAGAGTCTGTCGTCAGAATTATATATGTATATTTATGTGCGGAGCTATGGAACAGGAACAGGGACGGATTAGATTTGAGTGACGAACATACTCCGACGAGGACGACACGGACAGGGAAGTAAGAACTGCTGGTGATGCGATGACAAGGGAAACACAATAGTAAATTGTGACGGCATTACAAGCACAAGTTTGCATTCAATGTAAACGAGATGATGAAAAGATTAAGGGAATGTTATCATATCTTGTGAGCAGTTGAGTTGTTTTCCTAAGGATTTTCTCTCTCTCTCTCTCTCTCTCATCCCAAGTACTATGATATTGTTGACTCATCCCAACACAGCAGCAACAACCAGTGTTTAGTGCGGGAATAGCATTGAATCTACATCCTCTCTCTCTCTCTCTCTCTCCATAGTATTATCTTTACATAGTATCTTAAATACATTCCAATAGTAATACATTGTTTATGGAGATTCCACAAGACTCATCAAAAATATGCAGGAGACTCACATAGGTAAGGAGAGAATCCTAGATGTTATTCCATATCATTGAAAAACTCTTCTTGTCGCTTCACTGCCCTTTTGCTACTGATTTCTTTTTTTTTTCTCCTCCTCTCCTTCTTCTTCTTTTCCCCTACCTACAATTACAATAGTAATACCCGTGCCATATGCAATTGCATCTTTTATCTCCTCCACAACAATTCTGATGGACTATCTCTCTTTGGAACAAAGTAAATAGTAGTAGCGGCGTGAAATTCTTGGATTTTTTCCCTCTCGTGACAAAATAACAAGCACGAGTTGGTTGTACTTTTTAGCATTAGGCATCCTCCTATCTACTGTATTACAAAGTGTAGAGCTACTTCCAATATCTTCCAATGTGATGGCTATAAGATCTCGAGCCCCGTCAACAGTAGTCTTAGATTTCCTGATATTTTATCTTATGTTAGCATGCCGTGAAGGAAGAAGAAGAAGTGGCGGTGTTTAGGAAAACAATATATTTGTGTAGTTATTCAAGTGAGATTGAATGGTAGTTGGGACTAGTGTTACATACATATTGGATTTTACCTTGTTTTTCTTCTATACACAGTTGACTTTGACTTCTCCTTGTGCATTAAGTGCTGTCTCTCTCTCTCTCTCACAGCCCCAGCGCTACCATTTTCTCTCCTTTTGATCTTTCAACAACTCTCGTGCTCATTTGCTTGTAAGAAATCAATCCGTCTCACAGTTAGACATTTTCTCATTTAAATCCGCATATTGTTTTTTTCTCTCTCCCTTTTGAATTTTCTAGTACTTTCTTACCGTCGTTTGTTTCCTATAATAAGTATATGTAAGTACAATTATTATAGCCATGTTTAAGTAAGGAGCTCATCCCATTGGTCTAATGTAATATTAGAAATAAATGTAGAGCTTTTATATATAGAGGAAATAAGCTTACAAGTGTGGATAAGATTGATTTTTCCTAGTGGTTTCATTTCTATGTACGCTACTATCCTTCATGAGAGAGAGAGAGAGACATGGAATGGAGTCATAGGATTTCTTATATATCGAAAATCCATTTGTACTCGGGCGTACAATGCATTAACCTTAATAAGTAATTCATATTGGTGGGGATACATAGGGATAGGAAGAAGGTTGAAATTCATGGGAAATTATATTACCATTGATTACTTTTAACGATGAGACATAATAATCATTTAGATAGGAGGGAGTAGTACATATTTTATGTATCTATCTTCAAGTATGAAAATAAGGACCTTTTTGGAGCAGACTTGAGCCACCTTTCGATGTACTACGTCATAGTACTAGGATAGAGTCGGAAGGTATTTATGTACATAAAAGAACTAGGTAAATATAAATAAGAAAGGCAAACGCAATTATTCCAGATCCTGCTGAGTGACTTGAGATAGAGGTGAAGTTGGTACATACAACCTCATGTGTTTTCGGGCTACAACAACGCTCTCCTCGGCTCTGTCGTCGTCGGTAGAGGGAAAGTCCGTTGAAGGAAGTTGACGAAGGGAGTTTTTCTTAATTATTAGAACTTGTTCCTCCTTAAGGTTATTATTAGGGTTATACTCTTTTCTCTGTGTGTATATATTGTGTGGGGATAGATGTAGATATATAGGCTGAAATAAAAGTAAGTAGTTGATGAGCCGAGTAAATTAGTTTGGGAAGGGGAGAAGGTGTCAGAGGTCCGCCTTGCTGACTGATGGAACGTCAGGAACTGACAAGGCCCCTTCCCCGACCCATGGACCATCATCGTATGAGTGTGACGTTAAAAGTATTTGAAATTTGTTTTTCAAATGGATCGGAAATAAATTACCGATTAGGAATTTTTTTTCTTCTTTGGATTTTTTCACACTTGCTAACCACTGTGTATATAGACACTGTGGGTTTGGAGGTAGTAATAAAACTTTGACAATACTCAATAGAAGCTTAAGGTAAATGAATGCATATTATAGGGAAAAACGCTTGTAAAAAATCCGAGACCCAATCACTTTCAGCTGGTTAGGGTATGTTTGAAATGATGTATTTGTACGATGATTTTTTACTTGATGATTCAATTGGGAAATATTTAATGGGTAATTAGCTGGGGTTTGTACTTGTTCACTGGGGATGGAGAGATGAGGAGAGAGAGAGAAACTGTATAGGAAAATGTAACTTTGAAAAATAGCCTTTTGATTGACTGTCGATGAATTATATGGAGATATGGAGACAGACAGAAGAAAAATCTAATTTTTCTTTCTCTCTCTCCCTCTCGCTCACCCATGCACTCAATTGTAAAGTAAAAGCTCTCTTTATTACAAATTGGAATCATAGAACTGACATGGTGGGATTGGGAAGGAAAAGCTATGAGGCTTGTTGTGTATGTGGATGATGATGATGATGATGATGATGTGGTGGTGGTCATAAATGCGTGTGATAATAATTTATTTAAGTGAATGAAATCCTTGAAACTCGTTGTGGATTCTTGGTGGCTATGATCCGAAATTGACAGTGTTCTGATTCCAGATCACTCCAGGTGGTAATGGAGACCCCCCTGGATGCTCAAGATGTATTCTCGTACTAATGTGACACTGATTAATGACTCTTGGAGCACTTTTTCCTCCTTCCAACATCACAGCTACATACTTGTCCGTCCGCTCACTCTCAATCTCTTATACCTTTCGCACCATTACCATCACATTGGCTCCTACCTCATCATCAACTTCGTATCAACTTGTTTTCACATTTTTTCTTCTCTCTCTCTCTCTCTCTCTCTCTCTCTCTCCCTCTCTACCGTTTTCTCCCTCTATTAAACATATGAAAAGTATATATAAAAAAACTCACATTTATTTGAGCTCCTACTTCTTGTAAACTTGTATATGCTTATAGTATATGCTTGTATGCGTATGGAAAAAAAGGGAGCAAGTACCCTTTCTCACCTTGTGGAAAGCACTCAAGTCTGTTCTCAAGTGATTAATAATTTTTCAACTTTAAACTTCTTTCCATGCATAAAATATGTAGGGAGAGAGTCAGAGTCAGAGTCTGTAGGTGGAAGATATCATTTTCGTATACATTCTTATGAACTTCCACACATTGTAAAAAAATCCTGCAATTATTTTCTGTTTTTCTTCTCTTGCCAATCTACTACAATAACATAGAATCAATTCCGTTAGATTTCTAGGGGCAAAAATTCATTGTCTTAAACATCTAGGCCTAATCAGGGATGACATGTGTTAATCAGTAGGAGGAGGCGAAGTTCAAGTCAATCGTGCAGATTATTGTCCCAGGCTATCTTTAGTATCTACAATCTCCATCACAATTGCATATAGTACTGAAAGCGCCGAAGGCGCAGCTTTTCCGCATAGTTAAGAACCAAATAGAACTTAATGTATGTACAAATCCTATGTAAACATGTACGGCCATCGGCAAAAGGGTAATTACTGTTTTCTTTCAGTACTCTACATATACCTTAACAACGTGTGCCTAATTTCAGCATGAGAATGTATAAGAAAAAAGTATATGTGAATATATGATTTATTTACAAGAATGCTTCTTCTTCCTTTTCCTATCCATAGGATATGCACTGTGAAAGAAATGAGTAAAATTGTTGTTGAGAAACTTCCCCCTAGTTCCTCTTGAATGGTGTATAAATACTGTTATGGAGAGGATATAGGGAAATGAAAAAATCCTTGGTATGTATGGAGGGAAAAAAAGATGAGGACATATGGAGAGTCCAATTAGCTGTATTCTTACAGTTGATGTGTTTTACCCCATTAGTTAGCTGGGAGCAAGTGCCAAATTAGGGAGAGGATCCATCCAAAATGTCAATTGGAAATTTCAATGCAGTCAATAATTCCCGACAATTTTTTAACTTCACTCACATAACATAGCTCAGCCTCTCCACTTGTACTGTATTGTGTATGTACTGCCTATATTTTTTTACATACAGTGAGCGAAATAAAGTGAAGCTGTCCTTTAGACATTTTATCCCTATTAAATGTACAGTGAATTTTCTTGAGAAGAGCTCATATGCTAAAAATCTACCCATCTCTTTAAGAAAGAAGCGTGTACTTGAGGTTAGTTTGTATCCGTAACTAAGTAAGGCAATGTTTTATGTAAATGTTGTAGATGCAGGAATGACGAGGAGAACATGAGGCACAAGACTAAACACTTTTTGTCCTCTCTTCTCTTCTTTTCTTTATGACTTGAATTAGCTCTCTTACTTTTTTCTTATATACACTTAATGGTTGAAGTTGCTGGTAGAGTGGCCACTCTTGAACAAGTGGGAAGCTCATTAGCGATACTAAAGTTGGGACAGTGCAGTGAGTGTGTGTAGTAGTAAATGTGTATAAAGGCTCAAGTTTTTTTTCTCTTCTTCATTGCATTACTTATGAAGCTCCTCTCAATAACACTAAATTCTATGTAGTTTTGCTAGGGAGAGAAAGAGAGAGAGAGAGAGAGATTGATGAATGAATGGAAGAGAATCAGGGGGATGGACAGGTATGAGATGAGCGAGAAAAAGAGTGAGAGAGAGATTTTTTGATTGAACACGTGCTACATTGGCAATGGACAAGCCCAGACAATGAGTCTCAAGTCAAAGCCATCTCAATGAATGAATGGAAGGGAATTTAGGAGTTGTCGAAAATCAAAAATCTCGAGACGCTCTTGTCAACTTACAAGAGCGCTAGAGACTACCTTCCCATTGTATAGTAGCCATAAGAGAGCTTATATTCTCATTCGCGCACGTCTTCTTTTACCTTAGTAACGTTACTACTAACTAAGATAGGTTGGTACTTGTGTGTGTGTGTAAAAAAATAAACCCACTTTAGCTACAAGAGCGCAGAATAGACTCATGTTAATTGTAAAGGCCACTTGAATAGTGTATAGTACATGAATGTATTTTTGTAACTATTATAGTACATAAGTAGAATAATAGCATTGCCTATATAACATTGCATTATTGGTAAAATGGAAACTCCGAGACGGCTCGGCTCTCCTACAAGAAAACTGACACGTAAATAGTGGGCCCCCTACAAGGCAATTTGCATTTTTAATTACCCACAACAAATTGGTATTAACACCCTTTCCCATTCACGAGCTCATTGCTCATTACCTGCAAGAGCACAATTATTTTTTCCTTCCTATATATTTCTTTTCCTTGGACACGCTTCTTACTCTTTTTTTGTTGTATCCATCTCTCTTCCTCCTCCTCCTCCTCTCATTACTCTCTTTCTCCTCCTCATCTCTTTTCACAATAGAGTATTACTAAAATAGCACAGATTCCTTCCATACTCTAATTTCCAAAGAATTTTGCTTTCCTTCCCAAATTCCAATCTCTCTCTCTCTCAGAGGGTAAAATTCCTACATATGATTAAATTAAGTAGCAAAATAATGACAAGAATGAGACAGCAATAATAATAATAATAATAATAATTAATAAACAATGTGTGAAAGCTTTATTCAGCACAATTATTTTAGATTAGAATCCAAGGTGCTAAATTAGAACTTGAACAATCACTAGAAATAAAATGGCATTTGCCATAAACAATCCCATCCCATATGAGAGAGAAGATTGGCGAAGAGAGCTAATTGGATTTGTAGCATGTCGTTGTAAGTTAATTTGAATTGGAATGTGCGGAAAATTTGCAAGCTTTGAAAATTCTTTGAAGCACTCTTCTGCATATGTCTGTATTGTTGGGTATATAGGTAGGGAATTAAAAAAACATTGGAATTTACTGGTGGAATAATTTCTAGAGACTCAAAGGTACAGACTATGTACAGAGTGTGTAGTACGAAAGTAGTGGTGTTGCAAGTAATTAGTCATTATAGACAATTGAGCATTCCAACAACGGTTTCCCTCGATAAGATTTATAAGCGATTAAAAATCGCTTGAGGTTCTTGATTGATAGAATGATACGGCCCCGACTCTTTATTACTCAAGAAAAACTTATTGCAGGGGTTATGCCATGCAAATACATAGCTATAGGACTATGTACATTATTATGTAAATGTATATCTGAGGCATTAGGCCCGCTTGCTCTTGCTAGAATTTAAATTGCAATGTCTATGATACTATACATTTTGCTGGTTAAGTGGCTGGTAAATTTCTCCATGAGGTAATTACACATATGTGGCATATAGTAGAGGGATAGGTTGGAGATCCTCTGGTTAAGGTACCAGTTCTGATAGCTAAGGGGAATATGAGTTAATGTAAATAGTTTTCAAGTATTTCATGGATACAATAGGTTTTTAATGTTTTTTAACTACATCCTTAAAGCTTTTTTATGTACTCTGCTCCTTTGGATATGTAATTAATTGTAAATGAAAAATTTATAAAAATTTCTAGACTCTCCCCCATACACAGACATAGGCACTAGGATAGGTACATTCTAGAGTATCGGCTCTTATAGTAAGAAGTCGACAGTTATTGAATGACTCACCTATATTGAGTTAGTGATTGGTATGCAAATTGCATTTTCTTACTCATGTTCTAAGGTTACGATTCTTTGGGGATGTAGCTTTTCCAGCCGATACATAAAACTATTTGACGTTGAATTCAATGTATGTAGCGTAGAGTGAATTAGTTTAAGGGAATCAAATTGGGAACCAATGAGGTTCAAGTATGGGATCTTCTTCTTGGATTAGCATATTACTATTCTATGGGTAAATGTAGATATGCATTTGGATGGAGCTAGATTTATTAGCAATTTTAAAAGCTATTAAAATGAACTGTGGCTGATAATAAAGTGTTTTGTATGGATAATCCATAGCTTGTGAAGGATGTTCGGGACGATGATGTTGTTTCAATATGGTCCTTTTTTTCTGTTACTCCTTCTCTCTCTCTCTCTCTCTCTCTCTCTCTGCCTTTCACGTTTAAATAGCATAGTAGCTACTCCAATGTTATAGGATACTTTGGTGAAAGAGGTAACTAGTCCATAGGTAGAGAGAGAGAGAGAGAGTAATGTGAAGAATTTATGATTGACCCCAGTGGCAATGTGTGAAAACCGAGGCTGATTTGGGTGTCTGGTTTGAGGCTAGAAAAGGCATGCAGAAGCATGGAGAAGTAGTTGAGGAGTAGCTATTTGGTAGGATCATCTCTCTCTCTCTCTGGTAGTTACCTGTAATTTCAACTTGTAAATACCTTACGCATAAATACCCTATGTGTACATTGAGTCCGTCAGTGTGAAGAATAATAAGTCATGTGGCTTGAGAGGAGAGAAGAGCTCTGAAAAAGTTGGATATGTATAAAAGTCTAGTGGACTTTACACTTGTTACTGAGGCAGTAAATTTGTATGTACATTGTTGTGGTTTTAAGTGGTTAGATTATAAGCGTGTTGGTGGTTGTTGTTGGGAGAAGAAGAAGAAGAAGAAGATGGGGATAACATTGGGAAAAAACAAGCTTTTTCTTCTATACTATAGTACTAGAACATTGTATCTTTTGCTTGGTCAATGCTTACTTACTTGGTAGTAAAGTAGTAGCAATGTCAGGGTAAGGAAATATCTCCTGTCTTTCTTCCTTAACCCATCCACTCTCTTAAATGTTTTATGCCTTTTTTATACATTTTGAAGAATTGTTCTCCTCTTGTTTCCTAACAGTCATATTTACAATACAATATGACTTATGTCTTTCCACATGAGTTACACACACGCGGATGCTATGCGCCTGTATAGGAGGACGTGTACACTCTTACTTGTCTTTTGCATTTATCTCCCTCTGTTATATTTATGTTCAGCTATATTAAAGGCTTGTACGTATATAGCTACATGCTTAGCACATGTGTGCTTAAGAATTACACATTACATTAACTTATACCTTTGCTTCCTTTTAGTTAGTTATGAATTTAAAATTTCTCGGAAATTCCCTTCTCCATTTGAGAGCAACTCCTTAAAGAATGTGCGATTCTGTGTTTAGAATCTAAAACAAAATAGGGTATGATTTAGCATAGGGATATATTGGTGGAGTGGAGGGAAATATTTTGTCGGTGTGAAAATAAGCATCTTATATACATGACAGGATAAATGTATTTTGTTACTTCCACTATCACTTATTATTACATATTACTCCATGCTTATTAGCCTCTGGTAGGAAATTAACTTGGACTTGAGCATATGTAATATTTAGCATTATAGTTGCATACGTTTGAGATGATAGGAAATATCGTGTAGATTCTGGAGTGTCTGTAGTAGTAGTAGCTACAGGAAGGTAGGAAGAACCCATCTGGTCTACCACTTACAGTTAAATATCCTTATGAAATATGATCGTGTCCAGAGTGTTTCACGCACCATTATACCTACAACCCACCTACGGCTTAATATCCACACTTAAATCTCTCCTCTCTTTCTCTACTATCACTATATATATATATCATCTACACCTCAAGTCTTTGGAAGTCCTCCCTTCCCATATACACCATCACACCACACTATACTATAGTTACTATACTAGTACACAATGTAGATTTAGATAATGCAACTGTATTACCATCTCCACGGGCCAAAAACATTATTATTGAGGAAATTCATGTAATACCTGTCTACCACATATAAAATGATTCGTTCGTGCCATTATGAATATTCATTTGAGGGAAAAGAAAGGTACGTGGCGTGGAGTTTATTATAAATTTGGTGGTAGCAGGAAGGATCAATTTAGGAAATTGAGGGTTTCTTTCAAGAATCAAGGAGATTTCTCTCTTAAAATTCACATTCTCTCTCTCTCACTTTTGGCTTCAAGAATAAAGTCATTATCTGAATGAAATTCAGCTACTTTCATTTCTCCATAGTCAAGTGTAGAGTCCTCTTGCACGTACTACTAATTATGTACATTGATCAAAGCCTGTATAGGTTTGAAATCTATACGAAAGGGAAGACTAGAGGAAAAACTTTGGATAGAAATGTATAGAGGAATCTCAATCTCAGGTGCGTATGCATTTGTCTTAATCCTTGTGAAGTGATCAGCTATTACATTGTTGTGATGCTTTCTCAATACAATTTCAAATTGAATTAGTTCCACACAGCAGTTAGTAGACACACTGTGAGCTAAAAAGGGCTTGTGGGTAATTCTTGTACATTCTTATGCTTGAGCTATTGTCTTCTACAAGAAGAGAAGTAAAAGGTATGGAAAAATATGTAGCTGGAACATTATTTAAAACCATGGAGGGATGCACATAAGAAAGATAGACCATTACCCTTTGGCACATTGGCAACAGCATGAAATATGAAATATACAGATTATCCATTGAAGTCTCGTCCCTATACGTTCATAAATTACGGAATCATTTAACCAAGCAAGCGGAGGATTTCGTTTGGTCATTTTTTTCCCACTCATCCGTATCACTTGTTGTTATTACCCGGAGGTTAGTGTGCGAGAGGAGGAGAGGTGTATATTGTGTGTGTGCTTCGGAATCACCACCGTATTACATTACACACAATGTTAAAATATATAAATTTTGAAGTATTTTTGTACACCTTGATTTTTTGTAGCTCGCAACGCTATATCTTTTACTCAAGAAGCTAAAAGAAACATCTACCCTATATTTGTGCATGTTTAAGTATTTCACGCTACTCTATTGAATTCTAGTAACATAAAATTCAGGGATAATTGGTAGGATTCTGGAATTATCAGTAGCTTTATCTCAGGTAGCATTTCGTAACATGATAACTTAATGGATTTTTTCTATAATTTTAATAAAGCTGGATTTCAACGTTCAAGTTCATATTTCTAATTCTAGGGCTGTTAATAATGATATGCTTTGATATCTTATGCATTGATGTACTTGTCTACAGTCTGACAATATCCCACTCTATTTTCCTTTGACACTATAAAAATTAATGTAGAGGGAGAATCACATTAGGAAACTTGTAAGTTTGAGGAAGTTTTGAGGAAAAGGGACTGAGAATAAAAAGAGGATGGTTCCCGCTGAGACTGGAACTGGATCTTGTTTTTGTGAAATAAAATAAAAAATGTCTCATCACAATATCAAATTAATACTTGTTCTATTGTGAATTTATTAACTTTTCTAATAATTCACACAACAAATCACATTTCCAGAATGTTTCAAGGATGTACGCTTTCATTCATTCACTCACTCACTCAGTCATTGTATGACTTGAGACGTGTGAGATTATTGGTTTTCCCTCACATCTTACAAAACATGTATTATTTCTATAGGGATATTGTATACTATAGCACTCTCTTTTACAAATAAGGAATAGGAAGGGATTAAAAGGATTAAAGAAAAATTGAGAGTAAAAACACGTGAGTGGGTTTAGTAGTAACTATAGAAAATATACAACAATGCTTTGTCTATGATTTTTCCATTGTTGTGTGTGGAAACCTTGGGATTTATTTCTACAAGTGTAAATATATAATAAAGAGCACAAGTATTTAATACATTTGTCATGTATTCAAGTATCTACCTTTGTAAAAAACTTTTAATATTTTTCCTTTTGTTCTAAAATCTAAAAGAAAAAAAGAATAAAAGGTAGAGCTCCAGGCCTAATGGAGTGTATTTGAATGTATGGATGGAAGTGAAGAGAGAGAGAGAGAGAGAGAGAGAGAAAGAAGAATTGAGTAGGATTTATATTTGTAATAATTGTGAAATCGGAAGGAGGTTTCCCCCTTCTAAAAAGACGTGAGTCTTTGAAAAATTCTCGATTATTTTAAAATAGAATTAGCTTTTTCTATTTGACAAGTCCTGTTTTGTTGGTTGAGGTAATAGTTTTCAGATGGATGGATGGACAGACGGACGGGCATTCCAGATGTTCCTCCTTTCGCCTAGACTTTTATATGAGGATATAATGCTTACGTGTATGTATCCATGGCTTGTGGTATAGAAGCTAAAAAAAGGTTGTTGAAAAGAAGATTTGAGCATTGCATTTATACTGTAATATATGTATATAAGTTGGCTTTTTAGCTCCTCATTGCTCATGTTCCATATACATACATAACTTTAATATTAGCTCTTGTCTTTTTTATTCTTCAATGGTGCTATTTTATTATGTGTGTATGAGTAGTAGTAGTAGTAAAATGTTATTATTGTTGAAGAGGATGCGGGCTTAATTCAAGGAGTTAAAGTAAGGACGAGAGAGAGAGAGAATGAGAGATGGATAGAGAAAGGAAGAGGAGGCCGGGAAAAATTACACCTGCCTTAACGATTAATATAATGATAGGCTTTTACACAACATTTCATTTCGAGGATCCTTTTTGACTCTTTGACTCACTTCACTTGACTATAATGTATCTTCACACATTTAATGTATCCTTTAAACCTTTCATACTCGGCAGATAGTAAATTATTATGGTGGAAGAAATTCATGTATAGGAAAAACTATATACGTGTGAAAGGAATAAGATAATATGTACGAGTGCATACTGACATCTGTCCAATATTACAAGCGTTTTCAAGCTTCTGAAAGCTTGTAGGTGGATTTTATATTATGCTGTCGTCACACATACACACGTTATATAGTAAAAACGCACTTGACTGCTAAATGGTAATTATTGGCGCTTTTTGCAAAAATTATAGAGGATTTTCCTATGTACGTTTACGTTAGTTAATAATCAAGGTGTTGATTATGACTGAAATTGAATTTTAATTGTAGTGATTATTACAAGGGAATACCGTAAGAGTCTAACGGGTACTAATAGTGTAAGTGTAATTGTTGAGGTATGGTTGGGGAAAGGAATTAGATGTCTCATTAATGGTAATTATTTGTGAAATTTATCAGGTTAATCGGCCGTTAACAATGAAGAAGGAGGGGATTCAAACCCGGAATCGCAAGTTGTCGTCCAAATCCAAGAAGAAAAAGGGCTGCCTCTCCATCCCTGACGTTATGAAACCCTTGGACAAAACTGCCTTCTCGTCCTTTAACCCGGCTGCTTCCGCTATGTCTCCCTACATGTAAGTGCAATTTGTTAAATATGAAAGTAAAGCCTTTAGAGATGAATGTGGACTGTGTAGGAGAAGTTATTTTGAAATATTAGTTGTAGAAATCAAAAGGTAGGAATGATTGGCTTTAGGCCCAATACAATTTTAGTGAGGGAGAGATTGCAAAAGAAAATGATGGATGCTGGGAGAGCTGTGAGGAGGTCTGCAATTAATGAAATATCTATGAATGAATTTCTTTAGGTATCACAACGGCGGCATGCATCACCACCACGGTGGATCAATGGGAGGTGGATTTGTCCCTACGGGGCCACCGATGGGAATGTCAGGGGTTGGCATGGGCATGGGAAGTCTCGGACTCTCTGGACCTGGCTCTTTGGGCCTCGGATCTGCCGGTTCTCTCGGACTCCAACATAATATGACTGTAAGTTATTTTCCCCAACCTCCTAATGTGGTAATTACAAAATTAGATTATTTATTTTCTTACATAAGTAAAATATCTGATTGTAGTAACTCACAATTTCTGTCTCATGAGGAAAAGCAATGAAATCTTAAAAAAATTTTAGTCTAGAATTTTTTAATGCAATATTTCGAATTTTGGAAGATTTTTAACTTCCTGATCCTTCTTAACTGTTCATAATATTTGGTTGTTACGATGTGGCGAACACGCTCGAATGAGCAAGACTACCATCCTTAAAGTAATAGTTTTTGACCATAGAAATCTTTTTATGTGAATTTCATAGGCCGGCTGGAGGACGGAGTACACTTGAATCCCAAGTCAATTGCATAGTAGTAAATCTTATTATTAACATATATTGGACAATTAAGAATTAAACTCCCACCACCACCACCAGTCAACCTAAAAAAACTACAAGCTATTGCAAGACAACCGAGCTAAATCCTTGTATGATGAATATATTCCTCCTCGTACCTTCCAAAAATGTATTTGATGTTGATGATACCAAAAGAAGATGAAGAAGACGAAGCCGAACATGAAAAAATGAAGACAAAACAAATGAAGCTATTATTCAAACAATAAGAGCACTCCACATTTACCCTTGTATGATCTCGACTTTTTAAAACGTGAAAAAAGACCTCGTCTTTGTACACAGAGCCCCCCAAACCCCACATAAAACCTCTACAGTTGGCAGTTTATAGTTTGCAGTATAGGATATAGTTACTGTGAAGACGATAAAAAAATTCGAAAAATATTCTGATGCTAGCACACGGCGAATGTGCATGAACATAAAAACTGGAAAAGAAGTGAAGCACAACCTTCCTCGGTTATAGTACTGATGATTGCAATGTAATATGGGAGTCAATCCTCCTATGTAATTATCATGAATACAATGTACGACTATTACAAACCTATACCACCAACACAAAGTAAAC
Source organism: Spatulosminthurus flaviceps (assembly GCA_034693705.1). NCBI lineage: Eukaryota > Metazoa > Arthropoda > Collembola > Symphypleona > Sminthuridae > Spatulosminthurus > Spatulosminthurus flaviceps. The sequence continues at coordinate 51,078 of JAQFXU010000243.1, read as the reverse complement.
AGAAGAGAAGAGTAGAGGATCGAAGCAATAAAAAAACTACATTTTTAGTCCTTTTGCAGTTCGAGCAATACATTGTTATTGTTAGTTCAGAACTTAAGGTTGGTTCTCGAAAAAGCGGAACGAAACAGTGGCAGACAACCGGAACGACCAGCCCACCAATCCTAGTGGATGTTTCCGACATATATTCTTATGTATTATCTAGTATTGGAAATGTGTTACCAACAATTCTACAATATACGTAAGACCAACCACCTCTACCTATATGTTTACCACATTCATTGTATTTAGGTACAATCAAAGCAAAAGAAAAAAGTATGTCTATATAAAATAGCAATTCCCATACGCTCATCAGTTCCGTCCCTTATATTTAAATATATAAGGAAATTAAAAACATTCTAGCCACAGTTATTGTTGATACTATTTCACATGATTTTTTTTTGGGGGGTGGCTATAATATTAAAGGATTTACCCACCTTTTTTTACTCAAATTATTTCGGAAAGTCTTCACAAAAAACTCCTCAAATGGCTTCGCTCTCTAAATATGTCCAATAATACTTGTCCATTATAACATTTAAGTGTGTTGCCCTAATTACAAACACCTCTGTGCATAGTGACTGCAATTAAGATTATTAATATTATTATTATATTATTTAAAATCAAAGTTACCAATTTTTTGAGGGAAATCATACGAAAAAAATAGACGAAATACATGGTATTCGAGGTCTAAGGGATTATTATTAATACTAATAAGAATTTAAAACACCAAAATAAATAGGAACTTACAAGAAGCGCGCGTCATTTCAGAATAATAAGTACGTAAACGGTTGGACCTTTATAAAAGTGATTTCATTTCCCCCCTCCCTCTACTACACTATTTATTATATGAGACATATACGATAGTTAAAAAATATATTACCAAATGTGGTGCAAACTATTTGGGAAACTTTAGCAAAGACTCGATCATAAAAGTGATTTTTTAATATATTATTTAAATATTTACATACGCATATGTACATATTTCATGTATACCTGCCTATGTATTAATGACCAGAGTCGACTGTCCCTTCCTATATAAATAATTATATATATGTAGGAAGATTAACTAAATACAAGATCAAGTGTTTTAACTATAACGTCGTAGACAACAACAAAAAATGATAAACATTAATGTGTTCCCGTTCCGTTTAAAATAATTGAGGTAATTTCAAACAAATGACTTCTCAGTGAACGTCATATTCACATAGCTCTCTCCAACTTTAAACCAGATTTTGTCCCGTCCTCGTACCAACAATATTAATACATTAGTCCCGAGTGTTTTTTTTTAATATTATCCTCGTTAATTAAAAACATAATTAAATACCTTTTTTGCAATACATAATTTGTTTTTTTTACCCAAAAGGATTTTCTCTTTAATTTATATTACATTTTATTGAGCCCAGTCAAAGTTTTTTTTGTCTATTAGTAAAATCGTGTAGTTTTTGTAGAACCGTTTTTTTTCAAGCTATATACAATATTATTTAGTAATTTAGTAATAAAAAATAGACCAGATTTCTTAAATCAAACCAGTGACGAGTGATTTGTAATTTTTACCCAATGTCTCTCTATACTTATATATTTAACAGTTATGTACATATACATAATATCTTAGAGAGTATAACAAATAGGATTAATTTTTTTTCTCTATATAATTTAACGTTCAGTTTTTATTTTTTAAAGAGCAGAAAGTCAATAGCTAGTAAGTATGTATGTAAGTATGTACAATATTAGTGAACACGTAATCATTTACACACACACACACACACATTTTTAATTTATTCCTCCCAATATTCTTGATATTATGTACATTTGAAAAACTTTCTGACAATGAGAGAGGAAAGAGAGTTGAGGGGAGAAAAAAGTTCTATATAATAGAGGAGAGAAAAAAGAGCAAATATAAATAACTTTTAGTAATAATAATTGGATAATTGATCACGAGTCCCGGAATGAGTGTGTAATTATATATATGTGCGATCGTATATATGTATGTGTATCCATGTATTTGTATATTATTAGTTTCTATTTACCCTGACATATAGGACTGTAATTTATACAAGGTCATATAAATGTCCTTATAATATTCTATAATCATACATAGGACGGATGAATGTATGTGAGGGAAAAAAACTCATTACCAAAAATTATTTTCCATGATTTCCTATATAAATTACATATAAAAATATAGTAATAATAATAATAATATAGATGACACGTATATAAATTGTAATGTGAAATAATGTATAGTCCCTTTAACTAAAATCCTATATTATTATAAGATATATAGGTAAGTAAGTTGAGACATTAAGGACGTATATATTGATTGTAAGTAGTAGTAGGTAATAAATAAGTATTATATACCAATCACATGCATACAATTAGCTCTATCATGTATTTAAAAACACAAGGGATATACCAAGAACAAAGTAAAAATACGTATATAAGATATTTGATAAAAAAAGTATATACTAAATATATTAGTCTATTGAAAGAAAAAATTCACCGTAAAGGTAATTAAATGTAGATGTGTAAAAAAATATATACGGACATACATAGATATATCTAAGCAGACTTGACCTATCATTATTATACACAATATTATATAAGAATATATACGTGTATATTTGAATTTAAGTCAGTATAAAAAAACAAGAATAAAAATTAGATACAATGTAGGAGAATATAATATAAATAGGCACACACTATTGTAATATGTGTGTACTATAATAATACATACATATACGCCGATACATAGAAAAGAAACCTTTACACTGGACAGTTACATATTATTATTTAGTATTTAAAAAAAATGAAGAAATGGCGGAGAGGGTATATTGTAAAATGTATGTATAATAATATATGCTCTACATCCTAAACAGTTGTGAACATATGAACATCTACTTAAAAACATTGTGTATTAAAAATATCTGCATAGTAATATATATATGCATTTATCTGTATATGTAAATCTACTTACCCGGATAAAAACAAGTATAGTTAAAAAACTCTCTATTTAAAAGGATATTATTATTATTATTATGTTCCACATATATTATACTATATACTACGTATATATCTACATACATATACCTAATTGAAATGCATATACCGGCGTGAAATAAAATTACATTTGAATTCTATAAATTCCAATGGTTTTTCTCCTGCATTTTTTCACCCATTTTTATTACTCATTTATTGCGTACCTACACTGCTTCATCCACTACAATAAAATATGGTCGAATTTCTACCTACAATCGTAGACGCACACACAATAATTCTGGACATGGGCTTTTTTACGCATGTTTATCTACTGTTTATATACATTGACTTTGTGTGTGGTACGACTAGGTTATCCATTTATACATATGCCAGTGAAAGGAGAAAGCTGGAGTGGAACCAGACTAATATATAATTCATATTTACAACTGGCCAACATTTACCTCAACGCATGTTAAACACTGATCAGCTTTTCCCTTTGACGCCATGCTGTCCTCCCGAATTTATAATACATCAAATATGGGATGTGTGTAGCACTGGAATTGTTAATTATGTTAATGTACAAGGATTATCTAAGCAAGTAAGACTAAGTAAGAATGAAGGAAATATTATTCTTGTAGCTTTTTAGGAAGCTAATGGCTTCAAGTCTATTGCAATACACAGCTATACTTTTCAAGGAGGAATAAAGTGATCAAGTGGCGTCATGATAGTAGTCTGAAATATTCAGGAGTGACCCTCCCATTGACGTAGGATATCATAGCCATTGAGGACAGTTAATTAATTAATTAGCAAGCTCTGAACATAATCACAAGCTTTACACTTTTTCATCATTATTTAATTTATTACAAGGGATGGCTACGTTTCATGAAGATCTTTGACGCCAGAGAAAATGTAAATTCATATTACACAGACGGTAATTCATGTAAGAGCTAATAGAACGCTAAAAGTATGTATAAATGAATGGAAACTGTGAATTCATATGCCCAATGCAATTACCATTAGTTTTTGCAGAAAAGACCATACCTTCCTCAAAAAAACTCTATCAATTTCCATTAATCTTCTGAGTGCGAGTTCACATAAGAATTAAAATGACACGCATGTAACATTGCTAAAAATCAACACTCATATGGAATATATGGTGCATTAAGGAAAGACAAACGTATATAAGGTTAGACAAACAAACGTACAAGTTAAGTTCATCATAATTGGCCGGAAATGATTATAAAAAAAAGTGACAATTAAAATAGTAGAAAAAACTGCGGTAAATTTTGAATTGAATTTAAAATTAATTTCCTCTGTGAAAAACAAGACGGGGTAGCATGTTGAGCTAATAGGGAAAACATGGTGAGAGGGTTGAATTGAAAAGAAACAAGTTTCAAGCTGAAATATCATCTACATAAAATCGGATATCATTTACTATGATAGTGTCTACTATACTATACTGATGAGTGACTGAAGACATGCCAAGGAGGAAGATATGAAATGTATAGCAAAATGAGAATGTATCATTAATGGTGTTAAAAAGGTGAGAAAACCTTTGTATTGTGTCAGATTGTTTGGGAGCAAGTTTTAAAATAGCACTTCCTGCCCCATAGCAAATAGCATTACAAGTCAAAGAAAAAATATACTTCGGACATCCTCTCTTAAGAATAATTTCACAATGAAAAAGGTATGTACAGGAGTCAAAATATAAGTAGATAGGTTTTTTTTTGATTGACAGAGTCAAGTGTGTGTGTGTGTGTGTGTGTGTTCCTTCCGAAGAAGTTTGTACTTTTTAACTAAAGTCACTGTATTATTATAGCTACTGTGCGGTTAAGGTTCATGTAAAAAGCTCCGTATATGATTTTCTCATATAATCAAAATCCCATCTGAGACTTTTATCTCTTCTTGTGTTAGTTTAATTCCTCCTTTCTAGCCTCAGCCTTGTCCATTCAAATCCATTGACTTTTCTTGAGGAGGAGGACTTTTCTATATGAAGAGTTGCTCTTGCTGAGAGAAACATGCGACGGTTTATTTCCCAGGTTCATCCTATACGTTACTTAGGTTAGATATTATACAGGTAGAGTTTATTACAGAGACTTGGCAATTGTCTGGACTTTATTAATCTCATTAGGAGTGCACGTTTATGTGCACACTTATTTTCACACCGACTGTAATTGCATGGTGTGGGATTGGACGGGGGGAACCGTCACTGTCATTTCCTCAACTGTCCTTGATTTCCTCGCATAAATAATCCTCCTCCCTCCTCTCTGATGAAATGGCAAACAATTTTTTTTCATAATCATATTATTCCATTTCCTTTGGTTGAGTGAAGAAGAGATTGTTAAGATTTATAAAAAAAATGTTAAATGAAGTTTTTTTTTCTTATATTAAAAATAAATATAAATGAGGCTGAAAAAATAATGGTGAGGAAGAAAATAAATTTGAGAGAAGAAAAAGGAGGAGGATGGGAGAGCTAGAGGATCTATGTAATGTTTTTCCTACTATGTATTATGAATGATGATGGAGGGAGGAAATGTGATTGAGTGTATCGTGGATCGTTTGACCGTGTCAAATCCCGGGCTTATCAGGCTCACCCAGCCAGACCAACCGGACCATCAAATAAACTGACGTCAGGCTATTTTATACTTTTTTATGGTCACTGAACTTTTCCTAACTTTTACTCTCTCTCTCTCTCTCATATGCTCAACTTTTTAGCTATGCTGGATTTCTCAGTTAGTATATGAAATAAACTTGGGTTATATGTTGAGTTAATTTTTTTTTACTATGTGTATATAAAAGATTGGACTTATTTTTACATATAGATTTTTCTATACGGATGGTTTTGGGAAATGAAAAAAAAGTTTTATGACAGACAATAAAGGGGTAAGGCCACACTGGATTCATTTTTTACTCACTCTCTTTTCTATGTCCATTCTAGTTATGCTCTGCTCATGGATGGAAAAATAAGCTGAATTTTTATGTTAGTTTGGAGAGAGAGAGTTTCCTATATAGGATGTGACTTCTTTCAGGGATATGATGATATGATGGTAAATGGTGTAATACAATTCAAATTATTTTCAGGTTCGGTGAAAAGGCTTGATCTCTATTATAAATAATAAATAGATTTTATAGGCAGTGGATTTTTCCAGAGGGTGATTTTTTTGGGGATGTTCATTTTCTATGTACAGTTAAGTTGGTTCTTTATTTTTGAAGGAAAATAAATTTTCATGTTTTTTTTTAAAATTTTGTGTGAGATTTAATGGGAATGGTGACAGAATCAATTCATCTATTCTTATTGGTGTGCCCAATAAAACCATAGGAGATTTAATAAGTGTTGTCTTTTTGTAGGTTGCATGGTAGGGATTCCTTGGAAATCCTAATGGAACCAAGGAAATGCAATGTAAAAGAGCAAGATATGTCGAAAATCTAATTCATTTCTCCCCATCAAGTAAAATTAGCTAAGGAATTTAAAGGAAAGGAGAGTAAAGAAAAGAGGAATCGTGAGATTAATTCAAAGGACCTTTTATATGTGTTGTTATTATATGAGGAAGAAGCGGAGTAAAGAAAAGTTGAGCTCCTAAAAATACATTTGTATTAAATACACAAGCTGGGATTCCTTTAATAATGGCCCCCTTCATGTAACAACAATGCCGAATTGAACTGGCTTTGTTGACTAATTACTCTGTTCCTTTGGAATTCACGCACGTACTTTTCTTTCCTCAGTCTTTCGCAGGTGTTTATCGACATTCTTTAAATGATGGTGACTTGCGATGATTATATGCAATATTTGATAGTCATATATAGGCGGGTAAAGTCCAAAAGGCGCTATAATTTTCGTAACGTTATGAGAAAAACAAAATTATACATAGCGCCTTTTGGACTTTACCCGACGATATGTACTCGTACATACAGAGGATTAATACAAGTTGAAAGAATCCTTGGAATTTTTCATGTAAAGTTTGAATGCGCTGGGATAATGTAATAATCATAGGAATATAGCTACAATAACAATAAGAACAATCATAAAATATTCTGGAGCAGAAAAGAGATTGAGCCCTGTCAACTTTTTTTTAAATCAGAACCACGTCAAGTGAACGGTGGACAATAGAAGTGAAATAACATTGGTCAGACTTTTGTTGTTAGTAAGAATAACAATAAACCTTCTTTTTCAATATAGATTTTTCAAAAGACTCGCTCTCAAGACTCAAGCTTACCACAACCACACCAAATTATTGAGAGTTTTATGAGGAGGATGGGACTCTATAGGCACGAGCCTAAGCCGTACTATGATAATTAACAACTTGAGTCACCCGTCGAGCTATGTATAACTTTAGGAAGGCTAACATTTCTTGGATTTTTTCCTGGTACACATGCAAAATAATGTTACGAAACTGATGGGCTGGACTACTATCCAAATTGGAATATAAATAAGGGGCGGGAAAGTTACGGAAATTTAGAAAATCGTAGAATTTCAAATGCTCGTTGTATACGGATTTGTTTTTTTTTATTACATTTACGTAAGACCTGGCACTCTGAGAAATATAATGAGGAGAGCAAATGTTGCCTCAATTGAAACAAGAGGAAAAAGGTATTGAGTTGATGTAATTTCATCAATTCCTTGTCAATAGTGGCTGATGAGAGGGAATGATACAGCAATCTGAGGAAGGTATGAGATGGATAGGAAAAAAGCCAGGTTAAAATACCTACAAAGAGCTCCTTCGCTCCATGGAAACATGGCATAAGAGTCTTAATAAGTTTGACTCTGAGTATTTTTTCTCCTCTGAGTTAGTTGAACCTCCAGGCATCTTGGCACGCTTCCCTTTCTAATTCTCTCCTCCTCGCAGTGGGACATCACTGGAAAGAAGTAAAAAAGAAACATTCCATCTTCTCTAGTACCAATACTACCGATACAAAAGGGCTGTAGTAGCAATGTAATAGATGCGGAAATTACAGGAATAATTTATGTACTCTGCGTTTACTCAGTACAGTGCGATTATCTCAACTTAGCTGGACTGAGATGGAGGAAGAAAAGAAAAATATTTTCCAAATGGCGTGTAAGTTGTTAAAAATCCAAAGGTAAAATTAATTATTCGGAGCTCTGGTAGATTTAATAGGAATTTTCATCGCCTATAAATAACCATTAATTCAGGGGGTAAATATTCGTTGAGCTCTTTGGACGAAGCTGAAAATTTATTGAATTTTTACTACCATATTGCCATTGCCCAGGTGGGTAGTATTTTTTGTCGCATTTTGATTTTGTCGTGTGCGAAGGAAATTAAGAGAAGCGACCGTGGAATTTTTTTCCTAAAGTCAAGCTTGACTGTGAGTGAAGGAGGGAGAGAGAGAGAGAAAGGGGGAAGAATACCTGTAGCTATTCCATTTGCCGAGAAATCCTTTAAATAATACAAAAAAATTACTCGGACCAAGTATTTGAGTTGACGTGATGAGAAAGTTGCGTGAGAGTGTGTGCGGCTTTCCTTTCCCTCCCCGCTCCCTCGCTCTCTCTCTCTCTCTCTCTCTCTCTCTTTCCCTTTACTTATTATTCAAGACGGAAAATCTTGGGAAAACAGCCGACCTTTCCTGTGAAAATCTTTTTTCTCTCTCTTTCAAATCTATCAATTGATATACTAAACATTAAATTATTTAATTATAATTTTTATATGGACCTCCACTCTCCAAGCGAGGAACGAGGAATAATAATGTGGAGCTCTAATACTCAGCTTGGTTTTGCAGGTGGATTTTGCTAGTGACAATATTCCATTGTAAGAACAATAGTAATAATTCCAGAATGTGGAGAATGAATTTTTCCAGAGTAATGATTAAATTTTTGGAGGAAATTTCACAAAATAAGAGGAGGGATATAGAAAAGACGGGAGAGAGGGAGAGTATGGAGGAAAGGAGACGGTCATGGAACTGACATGACATGATTGGTAGGACATGGACATGGACATGCTTTCACCTCTCATATGCTTCATATTCTCTCCGTAGTCGGTCTCTCTCTCTCTCTCTTTCTCTCCTCGGTGTTCGCACACATGTGGGAAAGAAGCCTTGCATTATTGTTTCTCTCGCTCATAAATCAGTTTTCGACTGGGACTTGGCTTTCTCGAGAGTGAACACGCGAATTCCCCATTCCTTTCTCGAAATATTGTCAGCTGTGTTTCTCTATATGTCCTGCCTATTCAAGTACTGAGCACTCTGTATTATATCAAGGCCTATAATATAGCATGCTTGAATTTGCTCCTCATTCTCTTGTCTTGCAATCATCATCATCATCATAATAATATTAATTATAATTATTTTTTGTCAGGGAAAGTACATTTGAAAAATTTTACTCTTCCCGCGATTCACATTATAATAGCAAATGCACCGGCAAGAACTTCTTGCAAAGTCCGAAGTAAATACTTGGAATTTCTTCAACGGCGTGGAAGTTCCACAGTAAATACAATTTGGAAGGTAAAAATGGGAAGAAAATAAAATGGAGGAAGAAGGAATAATAATTATTATTTTGACTGTAGAGAAGAGCTCAAAGGAGATTTGTTCATTTTTTAAAAATACATATAATCCAATCCAAGAGTGAGAAAATGAATGAGAGCCCAAAGCTGTGGTAAAGGATTTGATATAAATGTAGGAATAAATGCGGGAATATCGTTCCCACAAGCAATTAAGTAAACGGCGGGAAAGGCGCGGACTCGTTCTAATTAATATAATTAGTTATAAGGAAAGTGTGCATAAAATTGCCCTTTGAGCTCATAGAAAATATTCTTGCCTGTTATGTTGCTGTGTGTGGTAGATAAACTAACTAGATTGTTATGTTAATGGTCTCATGCAACTTCTCATTCCTCCGCTCCAAGCCAAATCCTAGGCCCTAATAGTTGATATGGTCTGGACGATGCTCTGGAACATTTTGTTACTACATGCAAATGAAAGAGACTTTACCTCCCTCCATGACTGTTTATGTTGTGCTTGACGGTGGTGGTGGTTTTCCTCATAATTATTATTTCCTAACAACAACATGTTCATAAAATCATAAGGTTTTTATATAATCACTAGAAAATATCAAATAATTCTCTGCCTCAAGTCCATCTTAACATATTAAAAGTTCTCTCTTCTTTTCCTATTCCTCCTCCTCCTTCACCTCCTCCTCAAAATTTTAATGTGGAAAATGCACTCGAACAAATAATCAACTCCTTTTGCACACAATAATCTCTCTCTCTTCTCTATATTTATCAACATATACAAAATGTACATTACTTTTGCCCAGGATAATTTTTTTTCAGACTTACATAATAGTCCAGCTAAATAGGGCGGGTCTAGGAAAAATAGGAACTTGCGGCGGAAAAGATTGGTCATTTAGCTTCATGTGCCCTCTAAATTGTGTTTTTCCGAGGGAGAAAAATCATTTCTGAGCTTTTAACCCTGCAAATGTTGATTTTTATTGGGAATTATATATACGTACATTCTAAGCCCGTGTTTGTGTATGGAGAGTTTGATTTTTTTATTGAGGCTAATTCAAGCTCTAATCCTTAGGAATAAATTGGTATTGAATGGGTAGGAACCGTGTCATTATTCCTCCGTTGATTACATTGACGTACATAGGCAAGGAGCCCTCATCCTTTCCTTCCTCCTTATTGCCCATTGTTTACCTTTCGGGTTGACGCTTTTAAAATGTAATTCTGCTCTAATTTTTTCTAAAAATATAAATACATGCGCTCTTTTTATATAGATGAGGCTTTGTTCTATAGTGCTGTGTAGCATTTATAAGGATAAAAACTTTTCCATGTGTGTGGTTCTTTTTGCTGTGGTTTTTTTTGAAGGATTATAAAGTCCCGCCTGCTGCACGAGAAGAATTCTCCCTATTAGTAGTTTATCATAGAATTGTTGAAAAATGTTTTTCCTTTCCATTTACATTACCCTTTCTTGCACTGCTTTCGCATGATATAAACTTCCGAAGGCTAGGAAATTCTGCTTAAAAAAACTAAACGGCGTTGAAGTTTCGCAAACTTGACTACAAATTAATCATAGAATGTTTCAATTAGGGCTTAGAAAAATCTGACAAATGAGGAGTGAAAAATTCGTTGGGAAATAAAAACTCGTAATTTATTCATTTTATATAGAAAACGTTATAATGTTAAAGGGCAGAGGTTAAATGTGATTTTAGGCGTAATACTATAAGTACATTATTATGTGGCAAAGAGAGAGAGAGAGAGAAAGAACGAGAATGCAATAGTGAGAGAGAGAGATAAAAAGAGAAGATAATTTAGTAGAAAGCACGAACGAGTAAAAGGAAGGTTTGCCTTTACGAAAATTTGCATGATTATCAATTCATTTGTAATTATATGATTTGGTGGAGTAGTAGAAGCCGCGGACTTAAGCCCAATGGAAGTACAACATGTAATTTTCAAGTCGTTCAGCTTGTGAATCCAGAATTTATACATTTTTTTCCTACTTACTTTCAATACTATAACATACGTGGCTATATTTATAAAAATATATGTGGCAATTATCATGTGATGGAAAAATCAAACAAAGCTCTTAAAAACCACCACTTTTTCTCATATATGTCTATGTAATTACCTTTTTACATATACAGCATAGAAATTTAAATATGTAGAGAGACCTGGAGCAATCTCCCATCAACTGGTTAAGTGTACAAACAATTCAGTAATTGTTAGTATGAGTAACCAATATGGCTAATGCACGCATTCCTCCTCTCTCTCTCTCCCAGAAGTACTATACCAGTCTATAAAATGTTTTTAGTTTTAAAATACACATACACACACACACACATACAAAGATAAATGCGGGAAAATAACCATAAAAACAAGGCTGCTAAAAAAAAGTGCTGGGAGAGTGGGAGTGAACCTGTTTTTCAAATACAAATTTTCATATGTGTGCTCTTGAAATTAGTATATGACTTTATCAAGAAAGTAATAATAAGTGCCATTTTTATTTAAATTTTTATTACCCTCTACTCTCCTCCTATATGCGTCTTGCCCTTGCCATTATAGTAGTTGTAGATCCTTAATTAACCTGAGAACCTAACTTACCATTATATGAGGCTTCATTCCACTCTCATTATTCTCTCTTTTATTATTATAGAGGAATATTAGGAAAAAACTTGATTCTATTTTTTTATCCTTTTATAATTATTATTACACTACTATTGTATCTCCGGGCTTTATTGGATTTATCCGTTACACTCCATCACCTCGGAAATATTTGCAGAGCTTCAACGCCGCTTGATATTTTTCACTAATAATAAACAACCTTTATCATCAGGTGCTGTTGTAAGACATTTGTCACTTGACATTTATGAAACTCTTCACTGTGAGAAAGCCCAATGAATTTGGTAAGAAGCTCTTTAATGAAGAACGCCTTTATAATATTTTCATAAAAAAATTAAAGATTGTCATAAAAATTCCCTCAGAACTTATACTCTCGTTCCTTTCCCGTCGTCGTGAGCAATTATGTTTATTACGATAGGAGTGAAAAGTTTTAACAAGACTCAGTTCAAACTACAAACACTACTACGAAGTAAAGAGGAGGAAAAAGAGAGAATCAGAAGCAATCCCGAAAATACTAACAAGACTCAAGCCATAAGTGGTCTTGCTGGAAACAGGTCTTGTTTATATTGAAAGAGAGAAAATTGGAGTATCACTTCACTCCTTCCACCGTCCGTCCGTCCACTTACTTTATATACACTTCCTTTGAAAAAGTAGGAAAAAAGTAGAACTCAGACTCACTCTAAAAAAAAATAAAGAGGCCACATAATTAAATCCCTCTAATAATATTACAGAGCTAAAAATACATATGTATGTGACTAAACGGGGTAGGAGTAAATAGGAGTGAGCGTAAAAAAAGGATTTATTGTTAGAAGGAGGGAGAAGATCCAAGCTCTAGCTTTAACTTAAACAGTCCTATCATCCTCACTCCTATCTATTACCTATGTATAACTATGTAATACTTTGTGCATGCTTTCCACATACGATTATATGACCATTTCATCCGTCGGCTTCAACTAACTCCTTCATAAATTTCCAAGAGCTCCGTTTATATACGCCTTCTGTAAAAAAACAAAAAGAAAAAAATAACCCTTTCTTTAGATATAATTCCTTCATGGGAATTATTACTATAGTTTTAAATTTCCCGCTTTTACTTGAGAATAAGAAAAAAATTTGAGTTTTTCTAATAGGGAAATTTTACTAGAGGTGGAAGGTATGGAAATATTAAGTCATTTAGGAAAAAAGAGTACGTGTGACTGAAGACAAGTCCTGGAAGGGCCCCTGACATCTCCGACCACCCTCAAAGAGAAAAAACAAGAGCAGGAGAGAGATAGAGAAAAAGAAGTCTAAAGATGAAGGGGAATGTCATTGAGATTTGTTAGCATTGTAACTTGAACCAGAATATTTACCTTTGCTCTAAGCATTTATATTATACAATTGTGGGTTTTTATGTATTTGTTAGATGCTGAGGAGAGCTTAGACAATGCTGGAGGACTATAAGTCATTAAAGGGACGACACCCAAAAGGACACTTTTATGAAGGTCCCTTTAAGCATATTTCTTGAAACAAAATGTTTTTATACCTTTATTGCCCTCCTCATCAATCTTAAAGAGAAAAGTTGGATAATTTCTGGCCAGAGACTATTTCCTTCTCATCTTCCCTTTCCTTCTGGCCAAAGCATAAAAATACGTGTATTCCTTCCTTCCCATCCTTACCATGGTTTTCTCAAATTAATTCTAAAATATATATACATACATGAAAAAGTCACCTTTGCCTTGTCTCCAAGGGGTTATTATTTTAACCGGTCCTTGTTTTCTATCCTTTAGTAGTGTGAGGCTTGAGGAGGCTGAGAAAAGGGTTGACATCTTGGAGCAACCACAGTACAAAAGCCAGTTTTGTCTCGTATTTTTTTTATTTCTCTATGCATTTTACTATAAGGGTTTGTGTGTAGGAGAAAATTTAGTGTAGAATTGGAGGAGGAAGAATAAGTAAGTAGAGGAGGATGAGAGCTTGTAATCAATCACTGGCTTTTGTTAAAAGAGTCTCAAAAACGTTTCTTCGTAAATGTCAACCATTCTTGTTTTGTTGTGGTGGTGGTGGGTCGTCAGGAATAATACAAGGGCTTTTTTCTATTTTCGTCTCTTCAAAGGCTTTTCATCTATAGGTAGGATTCTATGTATGAGAGCGTAATGTAAATTTTAAGGAACTTGTTTTATTTTTATTTCTCTTCCTTTATTTTCGGTGTAGTTGGTTTTGAAAGGTTTTTTACGCTGTTATGTTTTGCTTAAGTTCGACGCCGTTTTTAATTTTCAATCAAAATATTTGAACTCCATTTCGAAGTTAGTACATCCTCAATTTCGCGTTGTATAAAATGTAATGAACAAAAACTGGCCTACACTTTCTTAAATAATTATTTTGTAGCTTTTAAGTGCTAATAAGGGCATTTCAATTAAGAGTGAAATTTATAAGTAATTAAGTTGGATTTGCTCATTCGTACTTTGTACTTGTATTTGTAAACTCTTGGTTTGAAGTGTTTTTTTTTGCTTTTGCAGCATTTGCTTTTTATATGGTGGGGGAAATGTGAATGAAAAATTATGTAGAGAATTTCTGTAATATTAAAATTAATTAATAAATGTAGAAAAGAAGGGAGAGCGTTAAGTAGAAGTAATTATAAAAAGTTTTCAATTTAATTTTCCATTATGGCCAATAAAGATTTTTTTTTTAAAATCTTGAAATGGGAGGGAGGAATGAGGATAATCCAAGGAGAAATAGACTTTTTATCGGGAAAGGGTGAAGCGGTCTTGAGAGAGAGAGAAGATTGGAATATGAAATTGTTTGGAAAATTGCAATGGAGACGATACACGAGTGGCCTTAGCTCTTTTAGCTTATAGGAGAGATAGGGAGAGGAAGATAGGGAAAAGTGGTTGGTGCGTGTATGTGTGTGGTGTTGGTTGTAAAAGTTGCATGACTTGATTTAATTAGAAAAAATCCCAGTTGTTGTGTAATGAGTAATCACTCAATTAACTTGGTCATCCGATTGGATCTGACGATTGTGGACCATTTGGTGGAGAGAGGAGCCCCTTCTCTCAATAACAACACTTAGTCCTCTCTCTCTCTATCTCTCAACATATAAAAGAGATTTTGAACTACAAACCAGACCTCTTGAGGAAATAAAGTAACTCGTAGCAATAACCATTTGAGTTGACGCTATCGCTTTAGACCTCTCAAAGTCTTGTACATGTCTTGGAAAAACCATGATGAGCATCATCATCGTACAGACACACAGACACACACACACCGTTCAAAACCACACTCATACAATCAGCCACTTAAACTTTAATGCTTAACACACGCTTTCTTTCCTCACCAATTATGATTATAGCTTGAACCCCTCATTTTTCTTCATTTTCAAATCTACCGCCATCAATTTTGGAAAAGGTCCTTACTCATAATCATTTCCACAATTTATTATATGTTTTCCCCCGACATATCCGCGAAGATTAATTATGGGAATTTTTCTCTCATTATTAGATTAATTTTCTCTCTTTTTCTCTCATTGAGCCTTTCGCGGCGTTCTCATGAGTTTTGGAGCTTCAACTTTATCCTCATTTTCCCCAATATTTTTATTATGCTTTGCATAGTCCATCTTGAAATTTTGTCATAGAAATTTGGTATGATTTCCTTCCAACATGGTTATGAATACGAAGACACCGAGGATGAAACTATGTGTAGGGTTTAGCACTGTTTAAATTAATATTTAAAACGGCGTCAAAGTTCACCAAAAATCCAAGACAAATTGAATTTCCTCAAAAAAAGAGCGCCTCATGTCAAAATTGACGGAGCATAAAAACACAAGTAAACAGAATTCTCATTTTTTCTCTCCTTTTGTCTTGTATAGTCAGTCCTCTTTCCTTGTAGTAAATTATTATGAGAAAGAGCAGCCGAGCGGAGATTTGCAGGTACAAGAGGTTTTATTAAATTCATTATTTTTCTCAGCTTGAATAATTTTATTCCAACGTACATTCCCCGACAAAATGTCGACAAACTCAGTTCACCGAAAATTTCAACGGATGAAAAAATATAAACCTGGAATGATAGCACTGGATTTATTATCGACTCTACGCTTATTTAAGCTCGATGAATTTCTGGAATATATAAAAATTCAAATAAATTTTGTATTCAGCTTTGAGATGGAGATTAAAAATTTGTGAAAAACAAATGGAGAAAATTATTTGTTGGATTTTAAATACTACTTGATGAATGGAGAAAAACTTTCGTATGTGGGATTTTAAAATCAAGTTGTATTCCCAAGATTGAACTTGAACCATTGAGTTACTTTGGCAGATAATACAGACATTGGACTTATACACGGGATTATTAGTACATGGTTTTATATGGAAATATAGTGGGAGTATAGTTGAGAGGAATTGTGTAGTAGTGGAACCTTTTAACCGGAAACGGAGGGCCTTGTAATTGCAAGTAATAAAATTGTAATGTGAATTATCAGTCAGAAGCTAACCTAACCGGTTCGTACCGGCTGGAGTCTTTGTAACGTAATGGAGAGGACATGGAGTTGTGCATTTGAAATGTACATACACACTTTTGTACATGCTTTGTATAATGCAGGTCACTGTCAAGATGTTCTGGCGTTTGGCGTTCCTTTTACTTTTTTTACATACTCACTCTCAACATTGCATTATATGAGGATTCAGAATTTTTTGAAAATTTTTCTTTGGAAATTCCTCCTTACGTTTCTCCTATAAGTAATAATAAATAAAGTAATCAACGTTGATGCTCCCAAGTAACCACCCACAATTACTTGCATATAATTACTCATAATTTTCATGCTCCCTTCCGAGAATGCACCTTTAATTACCTCTATCATGCCACATCCGCTCACTCCTCTGCCTCTGCCTCCATCGATCCTCTTATAAAGTTTTAGTAATCCTCCATTTTTATAAATACCTCCTAAGTACAGTTTCTTCTCAAGTAATTATCTATGTATATTCGTACACACACACACACATAAAAATGTTTCTTTACTAAAACTTCAAAGCTGTCATCCGGTCAAGAATTTAGGTTTTTTTGTTTTTTTTATAGATGCAATTTATATACAATAGGAAGACATGCATCACACTAATAAAATCCTTTATAAATCATCCTTTCACGTGTCTTTCCCGCCAATTAACACATTGGATTAGAAAAACGTTGTTCCGTTTTTGTTTGTGAGAGAGAAGTAATTATTTTTGCGAAAAGTCATTGTCACATGAGAGCTGCTATGTGCTCAATGCTTAAT
Source organism: Spatulosminthurus flaviceps (assembly GCA_034693705.1). Taxonomy (NCBI): domain Eukaryota; kingdom Metazoa; phylum Arthropoda; class Collembola; order Symphypleona; family Sminthuridae; genus Spatulosminthurus; species Spatulosminthurus flaviceps. The sequence goes on along the minus strand of JAQFXU010000243.1, from coordinate 33,768 downwards.
GCCCGTAGGTTAATCACTTATTGTGAGTCATTATTGTCGAGGTTTTTTAGGATTTTGTATGTGAGTAAATCTCACAGGTTTATTTTCATACTTAACATATAAGGGGAATCTACATGATAGCCAAGTGCTCAAGTAAATTCTGTGCTAAAATAGCAGAGCTCTTTAATGTAAAAAGTATATTTTTAATAGGAGCGAAATCTTTTGTAACACGAGCTTTTTCAGTAGGAGGAAATTTTTTTGTAACAAGTACATTTTCAATAGGAGCCAAATTTTTTGTAACAAGAGCTTTTTAGCATTGTTTTTTTCCTCCGGCACTCAAATCCTCTGAATGTATAGGCAGGCACGTGGAAAAAGCATATACAAAGAAAGTAACGTTGCAAAATTTCGGTAGAACTCCATGGGTTAATGGCTTGGTGTGGTACAGAACAGACGAAGAGAGCAATATAAAATGTATATATTTGTTACATTTTTTGTGCTCACCTTTTTTCCTTCACTTATTAGTACTTTAGTACAGTAGATTTTGCAAGGTGTTTTTCCTTTGCTCATGGCAGCGGAATTCCTTTATAATTAAAGATAACAATTAAAATGAGCCTCACACCTTGACAAGCACTTGTTCCTGTCTTCTTGCAATAACTTGATCATTATTATTATATGACGTGGTCCAGACAACTTTACCAGTTTACCCAGCCTTTTGCAAAATTACTTTACTATAGAGCCTCTTCTTCTACATAGATCCTACACAGCTTATGTATTGTACTTCTAGAGCAAAACTATCGCGGATTACAAATACCATTAGAAAAATTATACAGCAAACACAGTAAACCACCATGAGTTTTACAATGTACTATTTTTTACAAAATTTTTAGGCATCAGAATATTACCAGAGGAAAAATATTTTTCTAATGAAATCCCGATCCCTCATAAGAAAAATATGGAAAAATCAAGGCGTGAAGTAAAAAAATTTGAAGGAATGTTTACTAAATATTAGCATTCCATTGAAAATCCTATACAGGGGAAAATAATAGCAAGAGCCTTTTGTCTTACGTTAATATATAAGTAAAAGAGAATAAGAAATAATGCTAAACGTTGGAACGTGTTTGCCAAACTAATGAGAATAGAAAAGCCGAAGAGCAAAATGTTTAACAAGTAACTGTCAGTAAGAGTGATAGCATCGGCTCTTAAATAATCATTCCCGATAAAAGAGAACTTTGTATACACACTTAACTCTCTCTCTCTCTACTATTCTATTGAGGAGGAAGAGCCCTTCGTACGTGTGCATTATAAACATACCAATATTACTATACATATTTACTACAGCATTCAGCCTCCTCCGTACACTCGTACTCACTCAGAGAAAAGTGTGGTAAAAATCATTGCAAATCCCACACACACACATACTCACATATCAAAGGGAATCACGTACAAGTATTTTCTTCTTAAATAAACACCTCAACTTCATCATTAAGATAAGCGATAAGAGCGCTTATAAGGAGGAAAATAACCTATGGAATTTCAATGTAAACTTCTTCTTCCACTACTTCGACCATAATATGTTCCCGTGCTTGGTATTCTTAAGCATGACAAATTTGAAAAACTATAATTAAAACATTAACTAAAATTAATTATTTTTGTAGGATCTTAACGCCGTCTAAAATTTTGCTCAAAATTACTTCCAGTCACTTCTGCGTAGGTGACTGGCTCGGAATAGTTTTGAAAGAGTAACATGGAAATCCATGGACGAGAAAAATGTCCTATCCCTGTCCTACTCTTTCTCCAAATATGTAGTAGTTCCACATGGTTAAGTCCCTATATTTATATAAATACAATAATGTAATAGGAAAATGTGTAATAATTATATTGTGGGATTGAGAAAAAAAAGTGGAAAAGTTGTTGGTTGCGTTTGTGTGAATGGTTTGTTCTAATGTTTGTTGTAGCGTACGTCCGTTGTGTTGGGAATTGGGAAAAACAAATGATAGCTGGGCATTCTATCCTTTTATATGAACTTGCTCCTCCATAACATTTATAGCATGGAATATTCAAGCTTTTTTATATAAGACTAAAGACTATAGAGAGAGAAACCAATACATTATAAAAGGTTTAAAAAGCTCTAATAAAAAAAGCTTATTAGCCAGACATTATCCTCCTGACTTTTATATCAAAGATACCAGTTGGACTTGTACACTTGTACTATGTACATATGTACGTATAATGTTGGCAGTGGTAGTCTGTAGTAGAAGTAGTAGTAAAAGGAATAATAAAAAATATGGGCGAGTGTGCTATCAAGCTGGATCATCTTTCCAGATATGACTTAAAACAGAAAAAAAGCATGGAGAGTCATAGCTCGTAACATTCTACGTATGAAAAGACTGGGTTAAAAAAGTCAGTGGTGGAAGCCCCTCCATACCGGAAATACAAAGGATTATTGTCAAGTTTTCAAAATTCCCGCCTAATTTTCTCATCTAACAAAAAACCGAACTCTATTCGGGTGTATATAAAGCTATATAGTTTGTAGATGGATGGAATGTTTAAAAAAATTCCCATGTATAGGTAAAAGGCTGGGACATTAAGATAACATTACTTTGTTCATATAAAGTACAAATACTAATGCCTACACTTTGGAACAACATGTGAGTAAATATGAGTGACTCTGAGGGTGGTTTGGCCGGGATAATTTGAAACGCAAGTGTAGCTCAATGAGGATAATAATTGATAGTTATCAGATTATATAAAAGCTTATCTCTCTCTCTCGCTTTTGCACTTCCCTTTCAGTGAAGACTCCTATTACGAACCCTACATAATAAATGACTTCCCTATGATTTGTACATAGGGTAGAGCTAAAACATATGGTGCAAGGTATATGAGAGAGTGAAGGGTTCCGTGGGGGTGTACCTTTTGGTGCTCAGTGATTGGAAAAATCCAGGGAATTATGCAAATTATTTCTACACAGGGAATGAGCAAGGATTGTATGTGTACAATACAATTTCTGTACATGAACTTGATTTTAGTCCCTTAAAATTCTTCACGGGTGAACTATTTCAAGCTTTAGCGTTGTTTAAATGTTGTTTTTTTTATTTGGGAATGTGTGTGTGAGAGGATGGAAGGTTACATATAAATATATACAAGCGCACTACAATGGCTTCCTTCTATACATTGCAACACGTTTTATGAAGTGGAAACATTTTTTCCATCTTTTAATTAGCGGCTGCTCTATAGCTCACAATTAGGATGATCAAACTAATGCTTTAATTCGTGGTCAGGTTACGTAATTATTGTTATAGTTTCTTACTATTGCTGGCCCTCCATTTATTAACGACAGGTAAAATCTAAGTGTAGGAAGTGAGACGTTTATAAAATAAAGCATTGACTGGCGTTAAAGTCTTGGAATTATTAGAAAAAGTCCTGGGTTTCTCAACGTCAACGGTTCGATTAAATTAATTGAATAAATGTTCCAAGTTGGTACATGATAAAATTAAATTATTGTCATGTTAAAGATAGGAAATGTTAAAGGTAGAGCTCTATAGCTATATTGAAAAGCTATAGGTGTAAAATAAGGAGGGAAGGAGCAAGTTCTAGGTGAGTCCAGATTTTAAGAGGGAGTTGTGAAATGAAATGTGTGAGAAATTCTGTCATATTTTCATGTGAACTTTAGGAAAAACTTTTGAATATTTTCACTCCCTTTGGGTTTGTAAAGGACTTTTCTTGGGTTGTAGTGGGGATTTTGAGGAGTTGGGGTATTTATTTTAAAACTGACTTGTGGAATAATAGTTTTATTGAAAGGTTGTATATTTGTGTGTGTGTGTGTAGTTGAAGGGAAGGAAAGAATAGAGTTTTTTCCCCTTTGAAATAATACACACGTTCATTAGCATTGACTATGACTGACAGTTAACATGGAGATCCGCCCGCCTTTTCCTCATATTGGCGAAATTAAGTAGGAGTCTAGGGAGAGTGACTTGACTGCGGTGAAGCTTTGTAGAGCTAAAAGAATCATAATAATAATAATTATTTTTTTGAATCAATGCATTTGTCCTGATGACTTTTTCTTAGAATGACAAGGGCAAGGATGATTATGATAAATGTTCTTTTTGAAATTCGGTGATTTTGTGGAGGTTTTTTGAGAAACTTGAAGGAGCTGAGAAGGATAAGTGATCTAATATAGCTCTGTGTGACGAGCATTAATTGATAAAGAATTTTTTTAGGTGGGGAGGTTTAAAAATGATGGTAGGGAAAAAATAGGAATTTAAAGTTTTTGTGTAACTTCAACGCCGATTGAATTATTTTCTGGTTGTGGTTTAGCCGATGTGGAGGTATTGCACAGGGAAGGTTTGTAATTTTAGTAGCACTTGAGGAGTTAGAGTGTTAAAATAAATGTGGTTTCACATTTTGGGTTTCCTCAGTAAAATTTAATTACTAGTGATTTATGCAATTGTCAAGATTTATGAGCACAATATTAATATTTGGACTGTTACGTTCCAAAAAAAGGGAAATCCATGGAGCAAATCCGAAGCCCACATTTATTTACATTGCACCTTCAGATTTTTTTATATTTGATTGATCTGCATATACACACATATGTACATGTAAAAATACATGAGGTTTTATTATAGGATGAAAGAAGTTTAAAAAAAAGGCTAAATGAAAAAAGCCTTTGGGGAAAAAGGATTGCATGTAAACTCATACTAGCTTTGGCTCTTGGACATGAAAGTATATAAATGTATTATTAAATGAAAGAAAGGCAAAGGCATGTGCCTCGGATGGAGAAGAGCGATAAGGAAATAATCAGAGTCTCTCATCTGTTCTACCGCGCTTGAAATCAGCGGCGCTTATCAATGCACGTACTTTTGCACTCAATGTCAATCTCAAGACAATTCATCATCATTCACTTAATTCAACACTGACTTTTTTCGCACACAAACTCACACACAGAAAGCTCACGCTTTTTTTTTCTCTCTCTCTCTCCCTCTTCCCTTTTCTTCTCATACTCTTCATTATTTTTACTCTGTTTTTCTTCCAATCAGCCTTTTTTCAATTGACCGCAGAAAAACGTACAAAAATGACCGTATTTCCCTCCTACCGTTGCTTTACTCGTTCCCTGTGCACTCCCCTTAACCAAAACATTAACCTATTCCCTTAACTTTACAATGGGATTCAAGCAATTTAGTCTAAAAAAACCGAGCGGCGTTGAACTTGAGCAAAATTTTCGGAATTTTCCAATATTTAAGAAGAAGCTTTATGAAAAAGGGTGGTAAACCGTAAAAACAAATACAAGGCTTCCAAGAGAAACTCTCTTGTCAAAATTGCCTAACAAAGTGAAACGCATCTCATTCTGATTATGAAATATGATGTAGTAGAAGAAGAATTGAGAAGAAGCGGAGCTAAAGAAATCCCTCCAAGGCTCCGCCGTGTCCAACTTGTTTAAAGTCAAAACAAATCTCATTTATTCCTCAGTCACAATACTAACTACATCTCAAACATCTGGAGAGAAACTCATCCCTTACTTTTAAAACATCATCATAAATAATTCTCAATGCTCATATACATGATAATTTATTCTTATGGAAGTTATATGTATGCAAAATTGCAATGAATGCGAAAATATTCATAGAATTTATATACGGAAAGGAAACATAATAAAAATTTTGGACGACGTTGGTGGAGGAACGTATAATAATAATTCTAGACGTTGGTGAAGAGAAACGTACAATAATAATTCTAGACGTTGGTGAAGAGAAACGTGGAATGAGTAGCATCTGTTTTAAAAATAAATTTCCTCTGTCTCCCTCCTTGGAGTTTCCTATAGGGAGAGGATAACAATTAATAAATGTGCAAGTTATTTGAGCATTCCGATTAGTCATCATGAAAGTTGTCCAGTGGTTGTCCAGGAGGAGGAGGATAATTAATATGCACGTCAGGTTGTCTCTCCGCTCCCTTGCATTTCCTATTCTTAATACATTACTCCTACTTTTTCTCTCTCGTACTAACTTTTTCCTACACACAAAGTCCCTCAACGACTTTATGCTCAGTCCTATTTCTATAATTATGAGGAGAGACAGACTCGAATGTTATTTAATTTTTTTTTTCTCTCTCTCTCTCTCTCTGGACTTACATAAAAAAGCACTCCGGACGTTTTTAGAAATTTTTCAAGGCAGGGAGAAAGAAGCAAGATATACCAGTTTTAGTTAAAGGAAGTCAATTAATAATCATTGCAAAAGAGAAAAAAGTGTGTAGGACTCTCTCTATAGTGTAATAGAAATTATAGGGATGGTTTTTTCCCTTGTTTATGATTTCCCCGTTTAAATTACCATCCTTTGCTTTTTTGTGGATGGAGCGGGTGGTGGTTTATTTTTATAGTACAGAATAATGCTTGGGTGAAATTGTGGTTTTCATTATTATACGGTTTAATGGATTTAAAGGGCTCTGCCATAGGGAGAACTATTAACCTGGATGTTAAGGCCCAGCTAATAAATATGTAGAGTAATGCCTCGCCCCTATAGCACACAAATTAGTATTCTTCCTATAAAAAATATATATGTAATTAGTACAGCGGAACGGAACAGTGCTGGTATATTTGAGGGATAGTAATTTATACGGAATAGTGAAAAAAAAATCTGTCTCTCTCTCTCTCTTTTGAAATAGAACCCAGACAAAAATTAACAAGTTGTTAATGTGACTGTCAAATTGTGGAGGGTTAGGTGGCATTTATGAGCCTTTTACCGTTCCTAAAGCCTTCCGGACACATTTTATCAGTTGATCCACATCCGAGAAATATTCGGTTATTTGTTCTCGCATTATTGTAAATTCTAACTTGTTGGTTTTCTAACACATTGTTTTTTTCGGACTTGTCAATTTTTCTGATATTTTCATACCTTCAATAATAATAATACATAGCTATAAAATTTATATAGTAGATAAAAGCACCCTGCTGGAGAGTCAGTTTTTTCTGAGGTTTTCCTCCCTTTGAACAGTTGGGAATGCTAGGTTATAATTATTATCCAAGCTATGAGTTGGTATGAGTAAATATAAATTGTATTTTAGATTTTATTTCGATGACATTTGTCGGGCCTATTTGGACTCCGCTTCCGGTTCCCATCCTCCTATCGACAGCTCCAATCTTTCCTCAAGCCAGTTCTGCGTATTACATATAATGGGGGGATCAAGCTTACTAAGCTGAGGCTATGGGATTATTGTAGCGGTGTCTGTTATTCTTTTTTTTACAAAATAAGTAGGCTGCTCCCTTGTATAGGAATATTTTGTGAGTTTTTTTGGGTGACTAGTTGTACAATGAAATCATATCTTTTGAATGATCTGACTTCTGACATAAATGTAAGCTTATATTTACAGCCGTAATAATCAATAGGACTAATTTGAGAATTAGCGGGGATTTTTATATTAGAAAAATCCTTTGGAAAAATATCATGTTTAATGGGTAAAAAAAAGGCTTGGAGAGGCTTGGAGGAGTTCGGCGCCGTTTAGAAAATTTAGGAATAAAGTGCATGTGCATGCGATGAGATTATCCTCTTTCACACTTTTCCGTCGCTCCGAAGGTATGAATGTGAAGAGACTGGAGGTAAGTACGAAGTGTGGGCTTACGTTTGGAAGTAAAAATGTTAAAGTAGGGGATTTTAGCACTAGTAGAAATAAAACGTTGGTCTTGATGAGAGTTAAGATGTAGAAAAATACGGGAAGAAAAAGTATGTTTGATTTTCTAGATTTTTTCTGTCAAGTCACCGACACAAATGAGAAATAGAGGGAGAGAGAGAGAGGGATTGGGAGAAAAAGCACCCCTCCTGAGATCCCATAATCGATTTTTATTGACGATTCATTATACGTATGAAGGAAAAAATTCATTCCACTTTTAAACTTTATCATCATCCTCACTTCGCCTCATGTCTTCCAGCCGAATCACCTTTCTTCCATTTCCCTCTCTCTCCTCGCCTCACTTCATATACTTATACTCACCTTTAAAAATAATTAAAAGAGGCGAAACACGCGTTGAGGCCATCAGCACCTTCCTCTACCCCGTCATTCTCATCCCAAAGATCCCACGGCCCTTGTACATAGCCATACATATGTATCTTTCTCCTAAGCTAAAGGAATTGGACCTTATTTAAATTTATCGACTCAAGTCAAAAGTCAAGGAGAGGATTCATTTACTAAATTTATATCCAATATTAGAATTCTACTACCTCAGGCGTTAAAAATGAGCATTTCGCTAAAGGAAGGAATTTGACTATGTTGAACGCCATTTGAAATTTTTATCTAAATTGGTTTGGTTTTTGTTTACTAGATAACGCTGACTCTTCAATTTTATGTGCATTAAATAGAATTGTAATGATTGTGGTATTTAATGTTATTCTTACACCTCCTTTAAATGACTCCTATTTAAACAATGCTATAATTACAAGTATTTTAAATTAAGAGGAAGTCAGATCCCGCTTCAAATTCTCAACATTATTACAACTGTACTATCAAATAATAAATACAATGGGCACATATTACTATACAAACAAAATCCTCCCCTATGTATGAATTGACTGACGTGTCTTGACACAGAGGTCAAGTAATCAAAACTTGGTCAAAAATATCCTTCCATTAATAGCATTCACAATTCACACTGCTGTATCTGTATGTATGTAAATGTAAAAGAAAAAGCCGTCGCTAATCTGCCTCCTCATCAATTTTTTTCTCTCTCTTTCTCGTTCCCTCTCTATGCAATGATTCCTATGCCTGCAGAGGAATGCAGATTGGCAATTTGCATCCACATTGTAATCATTTTCAGAGCACTAAAATTATCATTATTATTATTATTATTATTACTCCCATTACATAAGAAAATATTTCTTATAGAGAAGAACCATATGAAAAATCATAGGAAAATCCTATTAGAAAATATGCACTAAAAAAGTTCCTCGTATAGATAAATATTTCCAAGGTAAAAAAATATGCTCTTATTACGGTATATGTTTTATTGGGAGGAGGCGTGTGCGCGGATAATTTTCTTTCCGATGTATGCAGCTGCGTAAATAAATTGTTGTATCGAAAAAGAGAGAGAGAGAGAAAAAAAAGAAGAATATAATCTTTTGGTGATCTTTGGGTGATGGAGGGAATGAGAAAAGTTAGAGGCTCTCTATGGCTACATAGTCGAGAGAGAGAGAGAGATGATTGTAGACGAGGAAAGAAGAATGGAATGAATCTCTACATATAGAATGCATTGGAACTCTATAGGACCCCCTAACTTTGGACCACCTGGTGATTCCCCATTTGCCACTCATTAGTCTCACATTTTCGCACCTCCTGCTAGCTGAAGCTTCTCTCTCTCTCTTCCTCTCCGCAAGTTCAACTTTCCCAATAACTTTTTAACATCCCTGGAAGAATTAACATACTTTGTATATAGAGTTTCGCATGAAATGTAAATTACATTTTAATTTTCTTACGTTGAGCTTCCTTGCTGGAATTTCAATAAGAAAGAAAGAATCAATTCAAATGTAAAGTTGTAAGGTTTTTGGAATAAGAGAAGAAAAAGCTGGAATTTTTCCTTCCACTCGAAAATTTGTGGTTATAGCCGATGTGAATTGACGGAAACATTGGTTAAGGGACGTGTATAAGAGAAAAAGAGTAGAGAAGGAGTTGACAGGAAGGACCTAAAATAATGGACAGTAGTTAGTTGCTCTCCCAGGCTTCCAAAGATTCCTGGAATGTTTATCAGCGAGAGAAGCTTAAAACTTTTTTTATCTTTTAAAGGATCTTATGGAATCGCGAGCTACAATACATAGTTGTGTGTATGTGAGAGAGAGAAAAAAAAGAGGGAATTTTAAGCATTTCCAACCTCCTTTACTAATGCTCATAAATGTTGGACATAGTAAAGTAGTAGCACTAGCAGTGCTCGTAGTAAAAAAAAAAATAGGAAGAAAAGAAAACCGGTGGCCCAGAACAACCCTCCGCGCTCCCCGTCATTTGTCAAGAGTCAACCCCACTTGACACGAGTAATGTCAATGGCTGTCAGACTCTGACCCAGTCTGGTCATCAAGGAATGTGAGACATGTCGTAGAGAGGCTGAACTTTTTCCCAATTATTAGTCTTGGCTTTTTCATGTACTATCTATACATAAGAGCCAACGTTCCTCTCTCTGAGGGATCAAAGAGTATAGAAAAAAACTTGATGGATAGTGTTGTTGGATTCTGGACCTTTTTCCACTCTCCAAAGACACTCTGAGTCGATGACGGTGACCTGTTTGTCCAGGATGGGTCATTTTTTAAATGTCACCTTAATTACCCCTGACTACCTGTCTAATTACGGGGACGGGTCCATTTGTCAGGGCTCCATGGTCTATATAGTGTTAAGGGCTGGCTGAGCTAGATAATGGCTTTTTACCGCTCCTTCCCATTATATACTATGTGTAATTCAATGGGGGAGAATATGTCACAACATTTCCACTCTTCAGAGAATTTCAATATCGACATGTGTCAATCCTTATTAATTAAAGGACAAGTTTCATGCGAATACCACTTTTACCATATTTGGTCAAGATTTTCAAGCATACAATTTCAAATGCAACCGAAGATTGATTCAACTTCATCAATTGTGCTAAAAATTTCTGAGTAAATATTTCAAGTGGCGTTGAAGTCTTACAATAATTTAGATGATTTTTCACTCCTGCCTTTCCACAATAATTATTATTGTAGCTCTCCTTATAACAACAACGGCGGAGTTTTTAATAATATACAGATAATAAGTTAATTTCCTCAATTAGTGGATACTTGGTTAAAGGTAGGTATTGTAGGAGAGGCTCAATTAAAATATTTAGATTACACTTTATAATTATTATTATTCATACCACCTTGGAAGGTTAATTAACTCGGTAGTCATAAATTGCAAGATGCAAAGCCTCCCCTTCATTCATTATAACAAAACTAATTGCAATGTTAGAGGCTCCTCTAACTCCTCCTCTCACCATCGTATATAGTTAGAAGGTAAGTTACTGTTCTTGCTGTGTAGTTAGTAGTAGTTGGCAGTTTTTTTATAATCAGAATAGCAGCATCCCCTTAAATCACTCAATTATAATTTTATAAGGTGCTCTGACAAGAAGCTTACTTACTCTGACTCGATATAAGAGTTGAGAAAAACCTGAAGTTTTGAAAGAAAATATAAATTAGAATTGAAATAAATCCCAGGAGATTTTCAGCAAATGTCCATACACCTATGCTTCCGTCATTTCATTCCCATAGAAACTTTTTTCCTCCTCTCTGTATATCAACAAAGACCATCAAAGGTGGACCACCCTAATGGAAATACTGTTATATTGCTCTAACACCCGAGTCACTAGCAATGTAATGTGGAGAGGAAAACTTATTTTTACTCGTAAAAAAAAGTTGAAATTTATATTGGATAGATGGGTGGGCTTGATTATATGGATTTGGATTCTTCTTTCTTTCTCTTGGAAACAAATTAGTAGAAGTTGTACATTAAATTAAAGCGAGAGGAAATTCATTGCCGTCACTTGTTGATCCATCAAGATAGTCCCATCATCAGAGGTCCAACATATAGTCAAGTGATAAAAGCTACTTTGTGGGGAAGAAATTCCAAAGTAGCAAATTCCTATATAAATGCATATGACTACGTATATGAGCTTCCATCCATATAGATTTTCATACACTTTTTTGGCACAAGCTCATCTAAAAAATACTTAACTGTATTTTTATATTCACGCATATATTTTCTCTTCCTATCTTATTCCATGGGAATGAAGGCTTTATTAATCTCTGGGCTTTTAAATTATTATTCCTTTTTCTAATTAAGTGAGCATGCAATACTTAATGCTTATGGGTAACTTGAAACTGTGAACTTGTCTACTCCCTCTCCTTCTGTTCTCTCTGACAGTGCAGTGTGAGGCTGACAGGGAAGACTAACAATAAGTGTACTATAAAATCACAGGTTTTATTTACCTTTTTTTCTTGACTTTACTTGTTTTTCTATTATTTCATAGCTTAAGAATCCCAACATTCTTTCATTCTTCCATTCACTTTGTATTGTATATATTTTTAGTATGAACTTTCATGTAGGTAGTTTTTATTAGCTATGGTAATCTTGTATATTCAGTTATAGAAAAAAAACTCATATAAAAAGGTTATGAATAGTTGACATGAATTCTTCAGAGGAGGCTAACATCTTGAAAAATTATTGGATTTTCCTTGTAAATTCCTTACCCGTTCTGTAGTTTTTATAGGTTTTTATAGATTCCTTATTTCTTGCGTCATTTTGACCGGGTTTTCACATTTCTGTATGGTGTAGCTTAAACATGTCTTGAAATGTCACCACCTGAACTCACACTATCTCCTTAAACACTACTACATAAATGTCCATTGTATCTACAATTGTTGAGCAAATAATAAAATGAGAAAAGTTTGAATGGCGTTGAAGATACTCAAAATTTGGCGAGAATACGTAGATGCATATAAAATTCCAAGGGTGTATATATTAGCATATGTTTTATATGGAATAGACAGTAATCAATGTAAAAAAAATAATAATTAAAGTTTTTGAGAGCCAATTCCCCAGAGATTTATAGCCCCTTTAATGGTAATCAGATAGGGAATTTTCATGTTTTTTATCTTTTCCTCATGAGAAAAAAATACATTTAAATGCATGTTGCTAAAAAATTGAGTAATGGCTCATCGTATAGGTATGGATATAATATGTGAGAGTAAAAAAATGCGATCAGCCTATGTATACCGACATGTTGGTGTATTCACGTCCTCACGAACTTTTTCACTTCTTTATGAAGAAAACAAGACAAGAGCCACGTTCTTGTTCGAAGAACCAAGGCAAGGTTTTTTTTTACCTTTTAAATCCTTATATACTTTTGTAAATCCCTATGCCCTGCACATCTACGTATAGAAAATTCTTTAGAGAGGGTTTACGGAATGGATACTAATAGTAAAAAAATATAGAGTTTTCTTATATGTAGCACACACCACGAGAATATTAGAAGAAGAGAAAAAAGCCAATTCTTTATTCGTAGAAGTGACGGCTGTTTTTGGAAAGGAGGATGAGCAAAATGTGAGTTGATTTTGAGGTGGATAATTAAAAACGATAAATAATTGATAATTTATAAGCTAATAGGAGGCGGGGAGGCGGGGTTGGGAAAATCGGTGCGAAATCAGAAAGTTCTGGCCCTATACGAAAAGCAATAGAGACTCTCTCGTTCCTTGGAGGAGGAAGGATAAGGAAGATATGTAAAACCGTATAGAATAGGTAATATTTTCCTATACTATATGCATGTATGTATATGCGGGGAGAAGAAGAACAAAGTAAGTTGGATAAGTACTCATAAGCTAATACAGGCAGGCATGTTTATGTAGAAACTTTTTTTAAGGGGGTAAAGCCCGTTTGAATTTCAAAGTATTTTCAAAGGAATTACAAGATTGATTTATCCTCATTTTTAGGAGAGAATGTAAAAGTGTGTGAGAGGAAGGGAACAAACGAGTGAGAGAGAGAGAGAAGTGTAACCATGAAAAATATTCCCGTATATTTAAGACCATAGGTAAAAGAGTAAAGGAGAGAGAGAGAGAGAGAGAGAGGAGGAGGAGGGTTGAACCCAATCAGGGATAAAAAATGAAATAAATTCGCCGCAAATCTCGGCCATTTCTCAAGTGAAGGGGCGTGAAAAATATCCAACATTTCATCCCAACATCTACACCTACCAACATGCATTATTACACCTCCACAACAACATTAAATCCATTTACATATTTTTACCAAAATGAATTAACCATTGCTTTCCTTTTATCCTCGTTCCTCTTCTCTCTCTCTCTCCCTCTCCCTCTCTCTCATAACTCTCAAGTTCCTTCGTCCTTCCATGAACCAGAATCCTTTAAAAGGGGTTTAAATTAGTTGAAAAATATATTTCCATAATATTTTTCTCTCATATTGAGCTTTAGCTTAAAATTCTATTTGAAGAAATTTTTTTGGAGGATATGAATTTTTGCAGGACTTTGACGCCGTTCAAAATTTTTCAATATTTTGTGCAATATTATGGTATAGTTGGTATGTGTATGCTTTTATATGAAAAACAGAATGGAAAATGAGTGGAGTTAGCACATTGTTGGCTCTTTGATTTATTCTATGATGAGTGAGCCGAAACGAGGTGCGGATCTGATCTGAGAGAAATATATGAAAGGGGAGAATGTGTGTGAGAGAGAGAGAGAGGAGGAAAAGGGAAAAAATGGTGATGAAAAAAAAGCTGAATCACGGAGCATGTTTAAACTTTAGTATATGATTTGTTCACTCACATAAGGGAAAGATTAATCGAACTCGTAAATCCAAAGTAGATCAAAATTATCCTATGAGAATGTAATATAAGAGTAAAGAGAAAGAAGAAGAAGAATAAGAGGGCATGATGATAAGGCGTGTGTGGATCTGTAACTTATTGAACATTTGAATATTCCATTGCGACAAGGCCAACAGTTCCATATGCTCCTTTTCCTTTCATTTTCCCCTACCTTTGCCTTTACATATACATGTGCATGAGTATAGGCCCTAGAATGTTCTAATATTATTGGAAGAGCCTTATACTATAAAAGTTGGTAAATATGTAAAGATTTTTCTTGAGGCTTGTGAAAAACGTGAACTCCAGAGATCATCTCGATTGACTTGATCATGGTGATTATGATTGCCATGATCATCCGATATCCCATCATTTCCACATTTTTTCCCCCTTCTCCATCCTTTTTTCACTTTGCTCACATTATCCAAAATCACTAGCTTAGACTCTCAACAAGGTTGGTCCTCTTAACTAGATGTGGTTTTTCTTCAATGTTGTTCTTGTTGTGTGTGTGTGTGTGTATGTTTGTATGTAAAAAGATTTGAAAACAAGCTTGTTAGCCTTTCTGGCATTTTCATCCGAAGCTTTTTATCTTTTGTACATGTTGTTGTTTTTGTAAGGACTCATTGGCCCTTGTTGTCTTTTTCAACTCCTGCTCAAGTTTCTTCCCCAAAGGTTTATAAGCTGAAGGCATAGGTGGTCGGATAATTTGAATGGATTTTGTATCTTTTTATTATTTGTTTTGATTTCCTTAATCTTTTTCATTCAAATTTTCAAGTGGTTTTTGAGAGGCGGAATTAATTGCCAATTTTTCTAGTTTTCGTGGAGCTTGACGCCATTGGAAATAAATGCTAACATTCAGCTCCTTCGTAACTACAGGGTGAGAGCTAAGAGTATGGCATAAGGGCGAAATATTTACATGTAAGTTTTTATGTAAATAAGGTGTGAAATCGGATGAACGTAAATGAATGTAGGCTATGAATTGGAACAAAATCCGCCATAAACTATAAATAGAGGAAGGGTTTTTAAGAAGTAGAAAAAGGTTAAAAGCAAATTATAAAAATATTTATACTTGAGCTACTAGGACTCGGCCTAGAAGAGTAAATAGGAGTAGTGAGATAAGTACTGTAGCACAGAGGAAAGAGGTTAAAAACATTTCCTGGACTGACCCGCTCTGGAAATTTAATAAAGTCGTAAATAATTGGGCTGTGACAGGTCCAGCTCATAATATTTCTTGCTCTATGAATGATGACAATAAAACCAAACTGATTTTATCATCTGCTTCCTATTATAAACGACTACACTCACTCATTGCAGAGAGGAGAGTTAGAAAATAAAGGATTATACTTGTGACCTTTCCTATGGTCTGGGACCTTATTAAAATTTAACAAGTTAAGTTGCTCATTTCCTCTCAATCCTCCGATTTTCTCCACTCTTTTCATCCATCTGATCCATCCTATTATTATATTTTCTCATAGAAATTACAAGTAGCTTCTATTTGAATGATTTTACCATACTATTATTACCCAGTAACTCAGGACGCTAAAGTTTCTACATTTGCACTTTAGGACACAGCACAGTAACGATCCGACCTGATTCAACTGTGCAGAGTCAAATGTCACAAATATTTTAAATGGCGCTGAAGATAACCAAAGTTTTGTGATTATTAGTGGATCAATGGTAGTAATTCATTGAACAAATAGAGTTTCAAGAGAGTTTCTTGCATAAAATTAAAAATGTAACATAACATGTAGGACTTGAGTGCATAAAAAACTCTCCCACGTGCGTTTTTCTAATGGGAGTGACTGTAGGGAGAAAAAGTGTAGCGGAGAAGATATTTGGGAAATAAATTGAGAGTAGGGAAGAACATGAAGAATAAGAAGGAAAAAATGAGAGAGAGAGAGAGAGAAGCAATGAAATATAAGGTTAATGGTAGGCTCGGAAGATTATGGAAGAAGGAGTTGAGATCAGGAGGATGATAAGTACTTGCTGGGATATAGGTAATCTGCATAGAATCAATCGATGATAAATTGATGACGTTGATAATCACCATCATTTCAATGATGGTTCAGTATTCTGCCCAATCAACATCTTCACTTGCTCTCTCTCTCTCCCATGCATTCTCTCTCTCTACTTCTCTCTACTCTTGCAACATCTCATTACATCAAATAGCTCCGTCATTCTAAAAAGGCGCACTACCAAAAATTTTACTATGCCGCTTTATGACTTGCAAACTTGTCGGAGAAATAGAAAGAAAAACTCTCTGTTTGTTCCGTGTAATATGTTTTTTTCAAATGTGTCCTCTTCCTTCTATATCTTGTATGGGTCAATGCTCATTTGTATTTTGAATAATTGATAATTTATTTTTCTACTCCTCATATTTTGTGATTTATAAGTCAACTTTGCAGATTCCTTTCTCATATGCGGCAATATTTTACTGAGAGTAAATGGTTGAAGCTTTACGATTTGAGAGCTTGCTATGTAAGAAAACATTTTTTGTGACAGTTCGGTTTGGATTGTGGCGTTGATTGGAAAGGATTAGTCCATCCTGTAAGGAGTACAAGGTTAATGATAATAATTTTTCGGGAGAAATTTGACTACACTCAGTCAGTCACTCACTCACTCTCCATAGCCTCCTGCTCTTCCGATATCCCCAAAACAAAAGAACCTGTTGTTAACGATTACGTTTATATACGAGGCTAGCCATGTAATTAGGCTCGATCCATAAACGATTGGAACAGCTCAAGCATAATGTTTATTTCAAAGGAGCTCTGGAGAAGAGTATAGCCAAGAGCTCTGCTCTCATCTTCATTCCATAGCTCTTTCCTCCATCCTTACAATATGAAATTGTATAATGATTTTTCTATACACATGAAAACTTTTAACCGCAAACCACATAACCAACCACTTTCTCTAATATGATAATACTAGGAGTAGATACATAGAGAATATGAAAAGTAAAGAAGAAGCTTGCCCTTAATTTTTTCCCCTGAAATTTCCAGAATCTATGTTGGTTATGAGATGAGACTATATAGTAAAAAAAAAGAGAGAAAAAAAAGGGGGGAAACATTTTTATAAATGGTCCATTAGTTTTCACATCACATCCCAACTTAATGGTAATGATAATGGAAGACCTAACACTCCGTTACAACATGACATTAATATCTCCCATTAGATTACATATAGGATACAAAGGAAGAGTGAAAAGGGCTCCTTTTTTGAGTCATGCCATCATGAGCTTTTAGTTTGTTAGCAAATCAAACAGGTATGAGGCCTTTCAAAAAGCTTGACTCTTCCTAAGCTTCTGGTTCTGTTTTCTCTGTAGTAATAATTCCTTTGAAGAAGCTCTTTTTTTATTCAAATTGCATCTCATCAGTGTCAGCACCTTCTCCACGTCAGATCAAGCCTTCATTTTAAATGTTTAATTAAAGGGTAGGATTTTTCATATTTTTGAATTTTTTCCACATATGAGTGCACACATGCTTTTTCAGTACCCAATCCTAGTCCATGCAAGTGCTAGGAATTTGCAAATAAATTTAACAATTGGCGTTACAGTTTGAGAGTAATAAATTCCTGGAAAAATTAATACTTATATGGCTCTAGGGCTGTGCTTTATAAAATAGCACTTAAAATGGGTCAACCTTTGTGTATAAAAAGAGGATGAGGAGTAGATGGTATGTATAAAAATAGTAGTAATAATAAGGAATAGAGGGATATCTATAGTAGAGGAAGTGAAAAAGCCAAGAAGCCCTTTGGTGATGTTTAATTGGGAGTGAAGGGAGAGGAAGAAGAAGCGCAGGAGCTATAATTTTCTTCTTTATTGGGTGGACAAGAAGAAAAATGTGCATCACACTTTATTATGGACAAGTACAAGTGCTTACACGCCCGATTAGGTATTTTTTCTTCATCCTTCTTCCTCTCTCTCTCTCTCTCTCTCTTCTCCTATAGAAAGAAAAGCTTCTTGTGATCTGATGATCCCACAGATAATTATTATCCATGCATTATTTCCTCTCTCTCGCTCTGCCATTCAATCTTCTGATTATAAAACATTCTCGTAATAATATCATAAATTCTCTTCCTTCCTACCCACAACAACAAGCCAATAGCATACGTATCGTAGTACATGGGTCTCATGTAATTTTATTTTGACAAGGAAAAAATTCTAAAAACATGAACAGTAGCTAATACAAGGGTTTTATCCTCTTTCCAAATTAGAGACGGGATCTGAGAGAAATTATCATTTTTTTTTCAATAAAAAAATTTAATGTAATTTTACTGCTCCAAGCTTGAATTGAATTTGGGTGCTGCTACTATGTAGTAGTAACCAGGAGCCCCTTATTAGAATCTTTTATAATAATTATCCTGGGCGTACAGTGTACTCGTACTATACATAAGGTAAAGAAAGCAGTAACTTGGACTTTGAGGGAGCAAGATAGAATTTGTAATTTTTTCAAGGAAAAATAAAAACAAGTTGCTTATTTTACATGGCTCGGTGTGTATCTACACACACACTTGGTGCTCTCTCCACATCTCACACCCTTATGTTCAGCCTCACCTTATTCTAGCTCGTAAATATAAGCTCGTTTTGTGATTTTGTCAACCTCTGTGTGACTGCAAGTACATGTACACTGTATATTATAAGATATCTATAGAAATGTTAGTCTCTTATTCCATAGACTATTAGTCCTATGGGTTTGTGTATGGCTACAGCATTAAGGGTAAATACATAAAGTGAGGCTTGAAAATAATAGGCAGTGTTTCCGTGTAAATGAGCTCGGTAACGTGAGAATGAACTAGAGTTTATAGCCTCCCATGGTAGATTCCACGCGTGATTATTTTCATGGACATCTCTCCATACACACACACACACTACTATTTACTTACGACTCTTTTGTACATATCTCAGAATCCACTTCACTTTTCTTTGATTGCTTAGTGTCAACGTACAAGACTTGGAAAAGTTCATAAAATCTCGCTCAATTTAAATCCGCGTGTATAGTCATTTTCCCAACTGAAAATAATTTTTTTCTTCTATTCTACAATCCTTCACTTTTTCTTTCTCCACAAGAGTTCTCACTCTCACTATTTCCATACCTACCCTATATCCTTTCATTTCACAAGTGTATATGTTTTGCATAGGGACCTTCCTATATATTGTATATTCAGCCTTGCTTTTTAATGTACATTTACCTCTGTCAATTCTTTATACATACTGCTTCACATGGATGGAGTATTTAATTTCGAAAAAATATAGTCAGAGAAAAACTCGACATCAATAAATTCTGTGAGCAATACAATTTTTATTACTTAATCCTAAAGGGGAAAAAATCAAGCTATTTTTTCCATAAGAATACAAAGGAAGATGAAGCAATAATGAGTCAGCTTTAAAAATCCACACCATTATTTCTATACAATCCTAGCTGAAAAGAGGAACTTCACCCTAAAAATTATTAAGTACTTACGGGGATGATAAAAACATGAAACCAATAATAAGTGGAGGTATTTGGCCAATCCCAGGAATATATTTACACTTGGCAGAAAGAAATCAATGCTTAGAATATATTGATTGGGAGTTTTTCCACGTCCCATCCCTATATTTTATACCAACTCTCTCTCTCTCTCTCTCTCTCCCCATACAAACATTTTAGGCTCATTGTCTCAAACTCGGACATGATTCTGACGTTGACAATGACAAAAATTGACATTCTACTCTCCTCGTTCTGAACTGTCTACCTCATTGGCTTTACCTTTCTGTGTATACGCTTGTACATTTACTTGTATACATAAGTAAATATAAAAGGGTTACAAACTAAAATGACAATAATAACTAATAGGAAGAAAGAGTAAACAATTTCTTGTGGTTACCCTCCTGTTCATCATCCCCATGATGAGAGACAAAACAAGGAATAAAAAATCAAATGTACATTTTAACTACGTGCACTACATACATATCTTCCCCACACTAATGCATATATATGAGGTCTCACAAGAGCTGTCAGACTGACAGACGATGACGAACCCATGAATGAAATCATGAATGAACTTTCCGATGATAAAGGTAGGCACACACACACACACACACACACACACATACACAGTAGAAGAACCTTATAAAAAACAATGGTTCATTGGAAATATTAAACAGTTGAAAAAATCCAGACTCACTCCTTCACTCCTAAGAAACATTCAGCCAGCAAAGAAGAGGTAAGGAAGTTGAAAAGTTGGTAAAAAGTCATATCTTATTTTCACAGGAACATATACGTACGCCCCAGAAGGTTACTCTGCTATATGATTATTTGTATATATTTTTTCGTAGGTTGATATTTGAATTTTTCAAATTACATTGCCCTTTACATAATAATTATTATAAGAAATTAATAACTTGAGTTAAATGATATTTAATGATTTTGTATTTTATACCGTAGAATTACATTGTATGGGGAGGAAATAGGAATTTATAACTAAGGGTGGAAAATATTTGAGGGAGTTCTAACAAACAAGGATTATTATATGAGAGGGATATGAAAAGAAGTAAAGTAGGCCGTTAAAAAGAAACAATTAGATTTTTCCAATCGAAGTCTCTCTCTCTCTCTCATCTTTTGCCTGGGAGAAAGAGAGAAGGCGGATCTGTTAAATATGCTCTGCATGTATTTACTGGCCTTTCTGTACTATTACATATTTCTCTCTCTCTCTCTCCTTGTGTGTACTTTGTGTAATTGTAATGTGTGTACTTGGAATTTGAACACCTATTTTTCCTCTCCTCATTCCTCCAATTATTATGCTTGAGATTTGACTTGTTTGTCCAGCACATTGTTGCTCCATACATTTACTCCTTATAACAAGTATATAGCTTATAGCTATATAGAGTATATTATGTAAGTGAACTACATATGATTGGGTTAGGAGCAAGAATAGAAAAAAAATACTCCCTTCAAGTCCATGTAGTAAAAAGTATATGAGAGAGAGAGAGAGCAAGTAGCATACGTCCAACATCCTTTGGTCTTGTTTGCAGATAAGATATTGCCCTCTAAGCTATTAAAATCCGAAGCCGCCCAAAAAATCTCATTTTTTTATCCACCACATCTTTTAACATGGGAGGTACATATGGTGGTATTTTACATTAACCAGGACTCTCTCGTCCTTTGGCTCTATGTGGAGTCAACAGTGAGTTCCTCTCCTAATCTATAATACTATTCCTTACAGTTGTTCTTTTCCTTGTTTTTTGATAAAAATCCTCCAGGGTTACTTCTTCCTTACTCCTTTAATGTATTTTCAAATTCTGTGAGGAGAGTACATATATTGCATAGATACGAGCCTCCGGTAAGTTATACGAATGTATATTTGTACAATATCACGTGCTTTTATATGCTTAAAACTACATGGTTATAAATTGCAGGTATCCTTAAAGGAGCCTTATTCAGTGGGATTTGGGACGATTATTTTACATAAATCTTCATATGTATAAAAGAGTGCATATAAAAAAGCATTGGGAGCAACACTGAAATAGTAAGAGCAAGAGAGTAGAGACTTTTCCCGTCCTTAAAGTATCCCTAGTGAGTTATAAAAAAATCCAATAAATAATTTCCGAAACAATAAAATTAAATTGCATTAACATTAAAAGAGCATCTAAAAGTTTACGAGGGAAAAGTCACACACTCTTTTTCTTCTACCATGCATAGTCTCATTGCAATGCAATGCAATGGAAGTGAGTAAAAGCCTCTATTTAGCATACGATTATGGGCAGGTAAGTTGACATATCCTCCTTGCTTTTTTTACCCACATCCCATCGTCATCCATCCGTTGGAAGGGTCAGCTTATGTTGTCTGTGTATTGTATACATATCGGTATTCCTCGAGCAATTAAGACCAAAGGAATACCAAGGGAACGGACGGATATATAAAACACCCAAAGACCAGCAGTTGATCAAGCTTCATTCAATCCCAAGAACTTTGTTTATGGACTCTTGTAACGTCTTTAAATGGTACTTTGTATGTGTAAGATAGGATTTAGAATGTTATGTACATAGGCAGTTTAGATCTCACCTTATGACCAGATGCTCGGTGTAAGAGCAATTTCAAATGTATATATAATTGAAACTGAATGGTTTTTGTATTAGTAGCGACAAAGTTATAGTAAAGACGTAAAGGAGTACTTTTATTTGAATGGCTGTGAGTAGTGAGAGAGTGAGTGAGTTAGTTTAGAAGAACCAAGGGTTTGCTCGTTATTGGCATTATTATTCACAGCAGAGGCTAACTGACTGACTGTCATGATGTTTACAATCCCTGTTAGAGCCTACTCCTTGTCCCTATAGAAAAATTTTCTATATATGAAGAGTTCTGTTTACACATACTTGCCCATCACAGCCGAATTTTTTAACTACACCTACAATTAATGGTAAGCATATAATACTGTACCACATGTTTAAAAGAGAGAGAGAGAAACGTACGCACTAAGTACTAAGAACAGGTAATTTTATGAGCTATCGCTTTGTGACATGTAACATTAGCCTTTAAAACTAAAGGACCCTGTGTGTAAGGATACAGAGTTTCTATTAAAATTGGTGCTAAGGAGGAACACGGCAAAGGAAAAGGGATGGTTTGGTTTTTTTCTCTCTCTCTCTAGGTACGTATTGGTAATATTGGTATAAAATACATTGAACATGTATCTAGCGTATGTGAATGGGATGGTACATAAGTCACTGATGGAGAAAGGATATGTAGTTAAAGTTGAGCTAATTAACAATTCTAGTCAGGTGATAAAATGGAATAACAGACACTCTGGAGCAATATTTATTTAGCTTTGGGCAACCCTCCATCCTATCCACAGAGAGCTGCTGCTGCTCCTACACTACTACTACTCTTCGCTCCTGTTAACAGCAAGAATTTCTTTCACCTTAATTCCTTTTCCTTAAACATCAATGTTCCAACCTTCTCCCACCAATCTATGTCAGAGCACTTACGGATATAGCAGGGGGTGTAGGAGCGGGTCCAATTATTATTGGACCCATTTTAGTTAAATTAGAAAAATTGAATGTTCCGGAAAAATATGGCTACATTTCAGTGTGTACTGGCTTAATATGAAATATTAATTT
Organism: Spatulosminthurus flaviceps; assembly: GCA_034693705.1. Classification (NCBI taxonomy): domain Eukaryota; kingdom Metazoa; phylum Arthropoda; class Collembola; order Symphypleona; family Sminthuridae; genus Spatulosminthurus; species Spatulosminthurus flaviceps. Next base: position 10,360 of record JAQFXU010000243.1, on the reverse strand, counting down.
TTTACAAGTCGTGGTTTGTAGAAATTTGGGTGATTTTTCTGAAGGTAGAAAGAAATCTTAATAGGAATTTATGGGGAGGGGACATGATGTGAAGGAAGAAGATTCTTGTGTGTGACTTTATTCGGGAGGAATGGGACAATATATGCCGTAATGTAATAAAAACGGAGGAGCATTAGGATTTGATTAAAACATGAATGTAACACTTTAATTCCTCATTTTACAGCTCATTACCATGTTGGACATATAGAGAGACAAGGTTTTAGTAGTGGTAGGGAGGATGAGAGATGCAGAGCACATACGATCGTAGTAGACATACGAAGGTGAGACAGATGTTCTCTGCATGTTATTACGATGCTTTGAGAGAGAGAGAGAGACTCAAAGTGCAAATACACACACACACACACACATGCATATAAAGACAAACAAAAAGAAAAACTTTTATTATGGAAATCAACTTGGCGAATAATGAATTGACTGCAATTTCATATTTGTTCTCAGCATGTCGTGAATCGTAATTCTGTTCTCAATTCAATGTTTATCTTCTCAAGATTACACCAACACAAGTACAATAATTATTCGAGCAAAAACTTATCTCCTCTCCTCTCCGTGTTTAACACAACAATCTCATCTCCTATGGGCTTGTCTTTCTGCATTTCATGAATGAATTTTTTACACTTTTTAGTATGTAGTTACACCATTTATATTTTAATGTGCTTGTGTGGATACATACACATGTTATAGAGATAGTATGGGGTTTTGTCTGTGGTTTAGAACCAGAACATGGGATTTTGAAATTCTTGTGTGTATCTTTTACGAAGACCTAAAACGACACGCAAGCTTGTACATATCTTTGAAAGGGATACTCATCTGCTTTTTTATGCTACCATTTCCTAGAGTTATGGCTGGAAAAATTCATTGTATAGAGATATAGTGTAGAGGCCCTGAACGCATGTAGCAATTCATTTGCACCGGACACATTGTACTTACAGTGTTGTAGTTGATTTTATGCAATGTGTGTGTATTACTTACACGTCTCATTGAGAGAGTGAGTAAAGAGACTGAGATTGTGCTGTTACTTTTTAATGCCATCGGCCCGGTCGCTATCCTTCCAATGACATGTCAAAGTCCTCAATGTCGTGGTGAACATATAGTAATTCCTCATCAGATAAGCCTTTTTCATAATGAGTCCACCTTCAGGAGAGACAATAATGGTTGGAATTGGAAAGAACAGTGAAACTTTCATATAAATGATGCTGGGACGGGTGAAAATTACGAGCAGGAATCAACCATTAAATTCCATAAGAAATGTTCGGACAGGGTCGTATTAAGCTACGGAAAAAAAACAATAGTAAATGTAAAAACATATTGTTCAAAAACTCGTTGCTGTGGTTGTCGTGAAAACATTATTATTTCTTCAGAAAAATGTAAAATCCTTTTTTGCTCTTTTACCAACATTTCACTCCTTTATTGTCTTTTTACGATCAATTTCAAATGATCAAGTCTATACAGAAAAGTATTTCCAAGTATAAGTATCTGTCTGGTTGAGATGACTGGATGTTTATTTATTTATTGGTTCTATGGACTTGAACATTAATATGAGGTTCGCTCAATCCTAATACTAAAATGCTGACTTAATACACGTAGATATCTATATACATAGATATCTACGAAAATAGCTATAGCCCTTGTATCTGTTAACTTTTGTAATGGTGAATACTTTCTTATTGTTAACATTATGTCATGTATTTTATATAGTAGGGTAATTGATTGACTGGCAAAAGAAAGAGTGGTCTGGATGGAACAATGTGTGTTGTTGTTGTTGTTAGAGCTGGCAATGCACAAAAAAGTTTTGCTTATAATTTTAGAATTTTTTTGGGTTATATTCACCATTATATAATTACCACTTAAGTGTGGAAAACATTTACACCAGAAAAGCACTAAAAATTCGAAAGTACAGGTAAAGATCGGTAGATTGCCGAAGACCGCTTGACAGTCGTAAAAAACTCTCCAATACAGTATAGATCGTCTAACAACACTAGCTTCCAATGAGATTACATGGAAAAAACTATTTTAGAAAAATGCATGTCTTGAGGTACTTATAATCACTACAACATCAACAATACGACTGTCTATCAGTAAATTTTGAGCAAAATTATATTTTGAAAGGCACTCCTTTTTTTGTGTAATCATCCCAGATGACAGTCTTGTTTTCATAGTACCCGGGGATGCTGAGACCAGCGGATAAATCTTTCATAAAATTATCCAACTCTTGACCTTCTAAGTTTATCCTACCGCCATCTGGTTTCTCTAAAGGTTTACCGAAGTACGGATCATCTCCAACACTGGCATCAAGCTCAGCACAAACTTGTTTGGCAGTTTTATATCCTACAAATAATCCTTTCTCGTTTGAATCTTCTTCTTTTGAAAATTTATCATCTGAAAAGGCTTCTTGCAAATCATTGAATGAAATTTTGACTTCTTCGAATTCCTCGTCAGAATTATAGTAAGCATGGGGATCATCAAAGGTAGGAGCACAAAATTTATGATAGTCTTGAACCTTGCGATATTTTTTAGGTTCCTTGGGGCACGGATTATCCTCCTCGTCGCACTCTTCGTCTTTTTTACTGGGACATTCTTCTCCATCATAAGAATTATCTGTTGTTGCATAGTTATCTTCACTGTTATCTGCGGCTTCAAGCTCGGGCTCGCTGTCAGTTTCTGAAGACGATGAAGTTCCGATTTCAATTTTTTTGAATTTTCGTTGAATTTGAGCACTATCGTCGTTTTCTTCATAATCGGTGTCATCGTCCTCCGGAGTTGATTTAACAGCCGCATTCCTTACTCGTCTGGCCTCCTCTTTCTTCACATTCAATTCCGTCAGAGTTTCCACGAGAGAGGGTGGAAGTGCAGCAATTATATCAGGATTCTCTGGGTCAAACTTCGGTATTGGTTTAACTTCGAACCTGTCCTCAAACATACTTCGACCTGACAGTGCTGTTTCTTCAAGGAAATCCTCATCAAAGTTGCTATCCGCGTCGGTATTTAAACTAACTTGGGCTTGTACGATTGTCAATTGACGGAGATATGATTCTAGAAGCAACGATAAGTGTTTTTTGAACAATGGAATAGTGAACATTGATTGAATTGAAATTTTGTCTTTGGAGCTTACTTAATTCTGGAGAAAATCCTAGATCATGACCGTATCGAAGTAAATAAGCACTGCTGACATGGAAAGCGTTGGCACCCTCCTTTCCAAACGCCCGACTAATCGAGTTTTGAGCACTGTTAAAGGAGTCGTACATTATTTCGACAGCATATTTTAAGTAATGAGCCACGTCTTCTGGATCTAGCTGTTCGTTTTTAGGCCTACTGTCATTGGTGATACGCCGCCAAAACGGCGTTTCTCTGTCGATAGACATTTCTTCCTCATACTCCTCCCGTGATTTAGGTTTTCCACTTCGGGCGAGTTTCTTTGCTTTTATTTCTTCTAACTCTCTGATTCGCTCTTCAAGTTCTGCTTCACGGGACTCCGCCTCAGTAAGACGAGCGGTGTTATTTTGACACTCGTGGAGTATTTTCAAATGACCTAATGCGAAATCAAAACATAGAAAGGTTTTCAACTGCTGCGACGTTACTTAATACAACATATTGCAGCTGATACAAAATACAATAATTCCAAATAAAGTTCAAGTGAAACAATGTAAACTTACGCCACATTTGAACAATATCTTCTGTGATGCACATAAAGGTTTCCAGAAGATGCAGCCGACATTGACATAAACGGAAAGTATCTTTACCTCTCTCTTCTTCCCATAAAGAACAGTCTAGGAATTTTTTGCAAGGTTCCTGTCCTCTATTAGGACTTAAAGAAAACTCGCTCTGACTAGCATTCATTTCAAGAACCTCCTGTTGCGTCGCATCCCACTCATCCTCATAACTACTCTTGGTTGATCCTTCATTGTCACCATCCACTTCCATTGAAGATTGTTCCAATAACAATTGTTTTGAGGTACCAGGACGTTCTTGCCTACTACTGTCATGTAGTTTTGGTTTTTTAAACTGAGGTTCCTTTTGGAGTCGCTGTTCCTCTTCATCACTATCTAAATTTATTACTGATATATCTTCCGACAAATACATGGAATTTATTGTGGCATCGAACATATTCCCTTGTGGTACTGACGAGGTGTCCAAGTCCTGCTGCACAGGTTCTTGGTCATCTTTACTAGAGTGATTGGATGCCTGCAATGAAGGTGGCTTTGGAGGATTAAACACGGGACTGGTGATGAAAAAGTCAGGGTCATCCACTTGTACAACGTCTTCACATTCGCCATTTGAATGCACCACACACCATTCCGAAACTGAAAGGAGGAAATCCACATAGGCTCTGTAAAGCTGAAAGCGTTTTTCAAGAGTTTTTTCTACTTCGTAGAATTTTATAGTACTGAGAGCGAATTGCTGGGCTAGGCAGGTTCCTAAAAATAAAATAAAAAGCAAATCCACTGTTATTGTATTTATAAAATAAACTCAGAACGAATAGTAATACTAAACAAACTTTACCATCATTCCTTTTCCGACATACGTATGCCAAAAATTTTTTCCGATTAAGCGCTTTCGCAACTTCTAAACATTCCACTAAATTGTACAAGCTGGAGTGAGCGGGCGTGCTCAATGTATTCGAAATCACATTGAAAAGGCGGAGGTAGCTGCAGTAGTATAGAAAATTTTTGAATAGAAATAGTAAAAATTGTAATCGAAAATAAATATGCTGCAATTCGATTCGAACCTTACTTTGCAACAGTATAATGCATGAGGCCTTTGAGAGCTACTTGAGTGAGAGACTTGAGGACTAATTTTCTCAGTTCGATCTGTACATCCTAAATGGGAAAAAATAACACAAAACTTAATTAAGGTCGAATTTTGTGTGCAGCAGCTAAAAGATCAAAGGTCATACAGTGATTGACTTGACAGGACAGAAAGTTCTAGTCGGAATGCATCAGTATTCTTTTTTAAAATGGCAGCTGAAAAAAACTTCCTGTGAAAACTGATTTGCTTCGATTTGTACAGCTGCTTTATTGTGTGTAATTGTACATGCATACTAATAAACTAATAACATAATGTTAAACACTAGGTACCTACCTCAACTTCAAAATTCCGATTTCCAACCCAAAGAATACACGCACTCCATTTACGAATTTCCTCCAAAAATTCTTTCCGGGGATCCTTATCCTTCAGTGAAGCCCATAGCATAGGGAAGAAATTCGACCACAAGTTAGCGCCCCACACCAAAAGTTTGAAGAAATGAACGCAATTATTCACCCTATACAAACTATTTCGATTCCCAAGGGTTCGCATGAACTCAATCCTTCTATGCAAATCGTCCAGGACAAAACATAGTGCTCCCCAGATATCCTTTTGAGCAAAAAGAAGTGCCTGCAGCCCTTCATCAAAGCCAACCGTCTCATCCCAATCTTTTAATTGGCTTGGAAGTCTAGCTCCACTTTTAACAGGTCTGGATAGTACTCTTTGGTCGGAGCGGGATTTCCGGGCAATCTCATCCATAATAAATTCTGCAACTTTCAGATTGTCTGGGAAAAACATTTCGTAACGGTAGCCTTGAAGATTAAGCCCTTTCACCAGTTTATTTTCAGCCCCTGCTGCCATTTCTTTGATTCGGGGAAGCATACGGCGAAGTTCCCGAGTCGTTGAAGCAGAAACTTGTTCAATACAATCAGAAATTAATTGCTGCTGAAGTTCGTAAGCTTTTCGACATTCTTTTTCTAGCTCGGCTATTTCCAGTTCTAAAGTTGACGCTTCAGTTTGGACTTCAGCATGAGTTACTTGTTTTTCTGGTGACGGTGGTAGTAGTACATGTGGAGCCGGAGTTGAGACTGGTTGGATGATTCGAACTGAGAAACTGTTGCTACAGAAAAAATCACGAAAAACGCGTTTAAATATAGTCCAAGGGCAGAATAGGGAATGGAAACCTATCAAATTACCATTCAAATCGGAGAAAAAATTGAACATTGCAATGCAGTATTTTTTAATAATCTTATTAACTAAAAGCTTCATGTTCTGGATGATGATTGTCGTCGTTTATGTACATTACATGTTGTAAAGCGCAAACAGTAACGTTCTGATTCTACGCCACGTAAGGAAAATTACACTTACGCTGAGGGGAATCCCATAGAGCTTAAACTTTTTGTATGTAAGAGTCGACTGGAATTCAAACTCTGGTTTAAAGATGCTCCCTTTACCGGTGAACCAGACTGTCCGGAAGTAAGTTGCGATGCCTGCAATTGTAACCTTTGAAGCTGCTTCTTTAAAGCCTCGCAATGCTCTGTTTTTGCTCTCAGTTCTTTCTCTGTGAATCGAAAATTCGTTTGAAGACTTTCGAACTCCTTTTTCTCCTTCTGACGTGTCTCAGCTTCTTTTTTCCTGCTTTCCTCATCCCGTGTCTGCCTGGAAAATAATACGATGATACGACGCATATCAGTTCCGTAGCTGCTGAATTAACTGTCACGTATTACATCCAGATATTGGGTAATATAATTAAATAATTATTAACATATATAATTAATTAATTATACTTAATTATAAATAATTACTAATGATTAAGTAATAAAAATAAAATATGCAAACGCAATCTCACCGAGAAACTAACTCCCGCTGTCTATCTTGCGAGTTTTTATTCAGTAATCTTCTCAAATTCGTTACTTCTCCCTTGCACGAATAGTTTTCATTTTTGAGTTCTTGGTTAATCCTTTCCAATTCAACGATTTTCTCCGATAGACCGAGTTTACTAGGATCTTTTCGATTCGAAATATCACCCCCCAAGACACCATCTTGCATGAAATCCTCACTCCTCACATCCTCACCGTTGCTTTCCTTGAACGCTAACTCTAACCTTATATTTTCTAATGTCATATCTCTCCTACTAGGACTAACTCCATAACTCTGAGGGTTTCCGCAGGTTGCAGCCTCTACAGCCTGGGTTGCCATGACCATGTCAAAGTCGTCATCGTCATCCCCCCAGTCGAAATCGAAATCATCAAGAACTTCAGTCTGGGCTGCAGCAGTTGGCTGATGATGTTGAAGGTTTTGTTTACTATTGGAATTTTGCACCATGGATTGTGGGCTTATTCCTGCACCCAGGGTGCCTCTACCTGAGTCTACAGAGCCACCAATGCTTCCTGGATGTTGAACTGCTAAACCATACGAAGGAAAGCGGGGACTGGGTTGTTGATTTAGCTGCTGATGAGGGAATGTAACCCGCTTCTGATTAGAAAAACGCTGAGGTTTCATTTCCTTAAATATCCTATAGAAAAAAAACTTTCTATAGTCGTAATACACGCATCTTGTACTATAGCAGCTGACTGTTTACAAATAAACAGGATTAAAAATAAATGTACAATAGATACATAGATAAACAACATTGAAAATTGCTTACGCGATCTCGATCTGCACATCGAAGGCATGCATTTTTAAAAATTAAGCGTGCCAATAAAATGTACAGCAGTAATAATAATAGCACAACTAAAGAACTACCACCATCATCATTTGAAATGTAGAAATTGGATTTATTAAGAAATGTATGTGCACCCGGAAATTGCATTTGTAATGCATTTGATTGATTTTTGATGCATTTGTATTGCATTTGAAATTGTATGTAATGCTAATTAGAAATAATAAAGGAGGTATAAGAAAAACTCTGTCAGACCTGCGGGTATAAATCGGAGTATAAACCCCCCATTTATTTTTTATTATTTTATTATGGAATGTCTAATAATCGCCTGAACAGTAATAATCATTATTACTGTATAATGATGGCTGGCGCTCTAAAGAAATTCCAGGATTAACTGGCTGGCGCTCTAAAGAAATTCCTCCACCAGCACCCGAGGAACTCGCACCTAGACTAATTCCTCCAGGACCATTAATGTCTGAAGATTCGAAAATATTCGAGGCTCGCCTAGAGCCTCTTGAATTAGACCGACTAATATTATTCAAAGATGGCTGCACGTAGTCCATATTTGTATTAAAGTATCCACTGGACGCTTCTAAATCCTCATCCTCAGCTAAACCATCTTCATCTTCTTTAGTGTATTCTTTAATACGTTTCGAAGAAGTCCTTGATGTACCAGTAATTCGAGATGACTTCGGTGGAAGACTGCTACTATTACGGCGACTTAATTTATCTGAAGAGGTTCTAGAATTTTGACTTCTAGATTGACGAATAGTTTCAGCTCGAAAAGGTACTTTGGATACTTGCAGGGACATGGGCACGGGAATCCTTTGTTGACTCTCATCAGTAGTTCGAACATCATCAGCGGAATCATAAATACAATTACTCTCCTGGAAGAATACAACGAGCTTGTAAATACAAGTTCATTGTATTCTTCCAGGAGAGGTCCTGCAGGGAGAGGGCCACTTGAGGGATACTGAAAATTATCATCATCGACATCAAATTCTTGTGTTCGAGATGATGAGGGTTGATCATTTGGAAAAAGCCAGCTGCAATACGACTGTTGGATCTCCTCCTGATAGAACTTTCTCCGGTATCTTCAAGACGAAATTCTGGTAAGTCGTAGCGGGGATTACGAGTTTGATTGACTTGTGCTTGTATTTTCCTTAGTTTCAGCTCCGCGTTTCCTGCGCGCGTAGGGTCAACGGCTTCACGCTGGCTGTTGGCTTCTTGGAAATTTTTCGGTTGAACATTTTCCTAAGCGATATTTTCTTTACCCAGCAGCAAATATAACTGCAAGCTTAGAGCTCCAAGACAAAGCAAGCACGGGTTCAGTCACATGCGTTAATTTAAATACTACCAACCAAAGCTACCAAGCAAGCCCAAGCCAGTATTAATACCTAGAAGCATTGATTAGAAGAAGGATTAAAATAACTCATTTGTTGAGCTTCAACAAATATAAAAATACAAAGCTAAAAGCAAAACTATGTAGCTCAGAACTATTACCCAAACGGCACATAAAAAAGTTACTGTCGAAAAAACATCAAACGTAAAACGACTTACTTGCACTTTCGTTACGTTCGTGTATCTCCAATACTCGAGGTTTAGTTATTTGAGAGAAACAGACGGTTCAACTGACTAAAACTTAAAGCAATCTTTCCCCCAATAGTCTGGTCTGGTTTGAATCATTGTTGAGGTGGAGGCACAACGTCGAAAACATCCTACTCAATTGTAAATGCCTGCAATAACGAAAACACGAGTAATTACTTTTAATACTCCTTTCAGCTTCTATGACTCATTAATCTCTATATTTTTCCGAGGAACCCTTAATCTACAATACAAATTTTAGCCTGCGATACTTTTAAAAATTTACCTACTTCGGTGTTGACAGAACCAAACAATCAAACTTTATTCAGGTTTGCACTCGAGCACTTCGCTGCAGGCTGCAGGGTCAAACACAAGGATTTCCAATCATAAAGTAACCCTTGAGGACGAGACGAGACAAACACGTGAATGATGAATTCAGTGCGGTATGTGCGGTGGCGGTCTAAAAAGCTCACTTCATATTAAGAGATTTAGCAGTTATCTCTGAAGAAGTAACGATTCGATTATTGTGGTATTTCACGTTTTAGGTTAAAATTTTGACAGTCAAAATGTTCGCTAATTATAGTTACAGTATTTTCCATGAAGTAATTGTTATTGCTTAATAATTTTACTACAATGTTCGACTTCTCATATGGCGATGATCGACGGCGGAATGATTTATAAGGAATATACATAAAAGGTATACATAAACATAAAAGGACTATAGCAATGTGTACTGTGGTGTTCCCTCCCGCCAAGGATATCATGAACATTAACTCGCAGAAGTAAATTGAAAAGGATGCGAGTGAATCACTTTTAGGAATTTAGACAATTTACTAAACTTAAATCCCATATTATTGCCCGTTAAGAAAATAGTATTGATAATCAATAATGCCACACGATAATTGTTGCTGACAAATCTAGGCGCAATTACCTTTTCCTTTGATAGCTTTAAGGAATAATCTATGCTTAGGATGCGAAGTAAGTATTGAGAAAATAATATTTATTTCAAAGCAAAGCAAAGCAACGAAAATCAGGAGAAAAGCATAAAGCGTCTACTCTACTCCAAGTCTAAGAACGATCTCTCCTCTTCTTTCTCATTCTCATTTTCTCTTAACCAATCATTTCTATATTTTAAAATATAAAATTCAAACAAAAAACAAATTCAAAACAATTAAACTATTGCTCGGCAACAATAATAATATTGTTGCTACATTTTTTTACATATATATATATATAATACTAGAAAATAAGCCATCCGCAATGCGGATGGGAATCTCTTCTTGATGAGGATGAGATAAAATCTGGCGAACATGT
>JAQFXU010000242.1:0-68009 GCA_034693705.1 Spatulosminthurus flaviceps | reverse complement strand
AAAACTCCGATAACTCCCGTGTTATGCATCCGACCACCCTGTAACCAACACTGATGTGCACCTCTCGTTCAGCACTAAGAAGTCATAAGCACTGTTACTCATTCCCATACAAAAAGGTTTTCCGCATTCCTATTTGGGAAAAAGTAACCCAGATCTAAATCGCCTCTCTGTAAAACCTCATTGACATAAGATATTGCCAATTTGCAAAGCTTATGTTCTTTATTGCACAAACACAATAGAAATGAACAAATAATAATTATTATTGATTGAAATAATAAAAGCCTGAGGTTAAAAAAAACATAACTGATAATACATGGCATTATGGCATTATTCCGGTATATGTAACAAAAAACGAAGTAGTCCTTGTAAAATTAAGCCTATGATTCTGAGGATGTCTTGGGAATTGGGATTTGCATCTCCTCAAAGTTGGCAGCAGAGTGAAGGAGATTTTTACGCAGTGTTTGCAAGTAAGAACCTTTAATGAGAAATGTGCCAGATCTGCAGGACAGCCTATATTAGCTTATAGTTAAATGCAAATATTATTGGATGTCATTGTTTCGGTTTAGTTTACTATTAGAGCAATTATTTTATGTTTGAAATTAAGTTGGATCTATTTTAGAGCGAACTGCATTTCGATGGATATTTATGGGCGAAATTTCATAAAAAATGAAATGAACAAATATTTTCCTTCACATAGAACATTATTAGTGAAATTGCGAAACTCTGTTTCCTTTTATACATGTCAGCCTTTTACCTGAAAGAGTACCTAAGAGTTCACAAACAATATGATGCAAATCCGATATGTCACATTTGACTTCCAATTTTAAGCAAAAAATTTCCCAAGTTTCTCCCATTTCTAAATAAGCTGACAAGAAAATCAGATTCACTTTTAAAACCCACTTAATAATAAAAATGGATTTCAATGGATTGACTGTAAACTTTTCAAGACTTTCGCAAAAATTCCGTATTACACGGAAACAAGTGGGATTAATTTTCTCGAAATATTTCTAATAAATACATTTCGAGGCTTTTCTTTCCAGAATTACAGGAAAAAAATGCTATCAAAATTAACTTTTGTACTTTTTCCTATTCCTTGTTTTAAAATAAACAATTTACCGCTCTTCTATTTTCTATTTTTATTGAGGTATAAAAGCATTTTTCAGCGGATTTGAATGACTCATTTTGAGAACAGATCATTATTGGGTTTTTCGAAAGAATTTACAAATTGTCTCTAAGATTTGGCATCGGTTGATTAATACGTTCACAATTGCAGCTCGTCCAATCAAACTTTATCCAAATTTCCGGAGTTCGAACACATGAGTTAATCCCTGTGGAATACTTTTTGAGCACTCGTTTTTTTGCACTCGTTGTTGAACCACGCCCTGCTCACAACCTTTCCTCAAGCAAATCCTTAGAAGATTATTATTAGCCAAATCATGAACAGCTTATGTCCAGCCGATTCACCAGCAGATTATCTTCGAAGACCCTGGCTTTTATTTAGGTGAATCCTAAGAAGTTTCAGCTCAGCAGAATCCCCAGCATCTAATAATCAGCTGGTCTTCAGCAGTTTTCTGAGTAGCCCAACTTTAGCCGAATCCTCAGCAGATTATCTTCAGCCAAAGACCTGAGCCGCTTATTTTGAAGCAAATCCTCGGGAGCACACTCAATCTCAACCGAAGCTTCAGCAGCCTTTCCTCCGCCTCCGCCGGATCGCTGCAGGAAAACCTGGTTCTCAGCAAGAACCACAACATTAGTGCATTATTTCAACTATAGCAAAATATTTTTTATAGTTTTGTTTAAATGTTTACTTCGGTTAATTACACTTGTAGAGGAAGTTCGAACCTACGTTCCTTATAAACCTTAGTAAACATTAATTCCTTATTAAACGTGAATTTTTTGCCACAAACGGGGAACACATTATAAGTTTCTAACAAATGAATGCAATATATTCGTGATCAAAAGGTTTAGGACTTGACGAAAATACATAAAGATGAATAATTACATGACTTCATCAATTGACGTTATTAAGATGCAATTTCAATCAAGGCGATGTCTAGGATTTCGATCAAATAAAATGAGTGAAGCAGAAATTTTAGTTACATAAAATTTAATTTTGAATACTCATACCACACCAAATCCATGGGCATGCATTTAATTTGAACTTTATTACCAGCAAGGAAACTTATTTTGAGCACTAAAGAAGATGTACGGGTTAAAACAAGTTCTTTGCCATTAATCAACAAAAACAAAGCAATTCTGTGGCAGAATTTTGTAAATTTTTATATTACCATTCCAATAAAATAGTAATCCAGACATTACAATGTATACCCATAAAGCATAAGCATTTGAGCAAAGTTTCTTTAAAAGTAATAGCTCTATCACAAGAAACATTATTAGTAATTCGTAAAATAACAAGACAAAAATAAATTTTTTATTCATTCCCCGAACTGTGCGACAGTAGTTGTCTCATGAATTCGCAAAAGTCTACACTTTCGCTCCAAAACTTGTACAATGACTCTTGTTATGGCTAAACGATTAAACTTGTTTCATCACATCACCTCAAATCTGAAGAATGAAACAAGATACAACAATAATAAACTCTTTGAGGATTTTTCGCAAAAATAACTACTCTAAATCTAAAATTAACAGCAACTTCATTCGATTTGTCATAATATTTTTGTTAAGTAAGGATAGGGGTTTTTTTGTCCACTGGGTTTTTCCCCAGACTGCTCAGACAGATGACCGCCTCCGCGAGTTTACAATGATGACCCCAGAAAACCGGAGTTACTCATAGATAGGATCATACATTGAACTTTGTAAGTGAACTGAACTAATAAAGGTTAAGATGGTTGACAACTCCGAAAGATCTTAACAGGTATAGGTTGGAGTACAAGCCCCAATTTTTGTTTAATATTTATTTTTAATATTTTTTTATCACTTCTTGATTGACTTGAATCGTCTTCGCATGAAAGTAAATCATTTTACAGCAACGAAGTGGAGGAAGGATTTCCGTAGATCATCCCTTCTCTATTGAGAATTTCATGAGGGTCCGACTTGACTCTTGAGTTGCTGAAGGATAGAAACCACCATTTCCCGAAGCGTCTGTAAAAATATAGGTTAATCTAACATTAATACGCGTTTGCTATGTCAAAATGCATACATTAGTACGGCAATCAAATAAATCCGTGACTGGTCATGCTTTCTGTCGGCTCAGTCGGCTGTTACTAACTAAGTTGTTTATACTTTCACAAAGTAAACATGGATACATGAATGATTTTGTTGAGCACCTGGGGTTTGCAATGTTCTTCCAGCCAACTGAAAACACAAGCAGAGAGCTCCGTGAAGTTTGCAACGCTCATTCCACAATTGAACGAATGGAAAAGTGTATCCATGATAGCTTGAAACTATGTTGAAATACAACAAATAATTATTATTCAATCTTGGCTTGCTTCATATAACAAATTAATACAACGTAAATACTTAGGTGGAGTCTGAGTGGTCTCACAATCAGAGAATTTGCAAGCCATAATTTGTAACATGGGAACAAAATCTGATATTTTTAAGTAGAACTGTAGACTAACTGAGCAAAATTTAACACATCAAAGTTAACATTTTCGAAATGCTAACTTTCATTTCGGTTTTTCCAGATATATTCCAGTCCGTCCTATTGGCAGAGTTGGACGAATCTTTTCCTTATTAAATTTATTCGGGACATTTTGTTAAGTTTCAAGGAAACTACTGAAAAATGAAGTAAAACCGATAGTAAACATCAAAAATCAAAATCCAGTTTATCATTTGAAGTCTTTCGTTGGAGTACCAGACATGTCAGAAAAATTTGAAGAACCCAAAAAATCAATAATTTATTTCTATTATCGAAAACAGTAAATCTACCCATAACGGATTAATTTGGGAAAGAAATTGGCGTAAAGACAAAATTTTTTAACGAACCGTACCATTTTAAAAGTTCCAGCTCTACTACCTCAGTCAGTTATTTTCAACTTATTCTACCGCTCTAAAGAAATTCGGCGGTTTTTCTTTACACGGAATTTACAGCTTGCATATCATCCATCAAATTGCTCACCGTTGAATATAAAACATTCGAATTGGATATATTATTATTATTAACTTACAACTTGAAACTTAATTTGGTCGGAAACTTGTAGAGCTGCATTTCCAGGTTGGCTCTGATGAGCTTTAACGATGTGCTCATAATTTACTTTCATAATTTGTAGAGCTACAACTTCCTTTCGCAGGGCTGTCATTTCCTCTTCCTGCTTCTTTTTTTGTTGAAGTAAATACTACAAAAAGAGCCAAAGAAATACACTATTAAATATTTCCACGACTTCGGTATTCAATATTTGAAATTAATAACACAACATTTATTAGGAGGTCTTTTTTACACACATTCAAATTATCGTAATATAAATTGGCCAATATTTGCAAAACCACCTGCAAAGCGGGGCCTACAATTCAAAGCATCATAGCATTTTTTGAACACCTCTACTACGAAAACTTATGTGTCTGTATATTGGGAATTTCAGTTGTGCTCAAAACTGGTTATCAGCACAGTCAGAAAACAGCCGGAGACAATCGTAAAAGCATATAAATTAAACCATGGATACGTACTTTAAAAGTCTGTACAAGATGAATCCACGGTATACACACGTTCAACTTTAAAAATATAGCACTGCCAAAGAATATCATCACAATATTATTTCAAACCAACTTATTTTTTAAATTTCGTGAGATGCAATGATCGCTCTCCGTATACTTGATGGATAGTTGTTTTTACTATTTACATTTACTATAATAATATGCCTCATACATGCCTATCCTATCCAAATCAAAAGTTACAATAATGATACAAGCCAAGGAAACTGGAAATTGTACAACGTGTGCCATCCATATATTGTGTATAGCAAACTTACTTGAATGTAGTCGATGGATTTTTGAAGAATAGTAGCTTTACTGAGTTTATAGCCACTCAAAGAGTCATTTTGTTGGCACATGGGAACGAGGTCCTGGAGAGAGTCATAACCTTTCTTAATTGCATCTCGCCGTTTTTGCTCAGCTTGTGTGTGAGCTTCCCGGCGTCGTTCCTTGTAGCTCGTACTCGACTTTCCATCACTATCCTCGTCATCTGCAAGTATAATTTGAATTCATTAGTGTTAAAAAACCTGGTATAACAACTTTATCACAAAGTTCCAATTTATTTGCTAAGCTCCAAATACCTACTAATTATGTTTGCACTACAGTAATAATTTTATTACTATTATTAATTACTCAATAAACTTATACAGTTTAAAAATTAATATGCATTAAAAGTTTAGTAGAACTTCTCATATACAAAATGGAACATCATACGAAATAACAAAAAATGACCTCTCATACCCGTATTATGCGTGGACGAGGACAGTGTGTTAATGGACCCTGCGCTGCTGCATCTGGAAAACGCACGCGGTAAATCCTTCTCCGACGGACTGAGGGGCTCCAGCTTGAATATAAATTCCTGTGACAAACCCACAATCACCAATTATTATTAATAATAATACTACTCTAACAAGATTATTTAATTACACAAAACCATACATTTACAAAAATTGTAGCCCAATATTTATATTTAACTTGGAGGAAATAAATTAGAAACACAGGCTGAAATCCTACAACCTCCTAAATCTTTCGCCCCCAATAGCTCACAATTACACTGGGAAATTCTCACTTTCAATCAGCAGCTAACCTAATTCTCCAAAATATGTCTATACTATTGCCACATGAGTGAACTCTAATCTCTTTACATCCACCGTCAATGCAATGCAGTGTAATATTGAAATGATTATTAATTACAGCAAATGCATCGGTTATACGAAATGAGTCAATTGGATACAAAATATAGTCATTACTTAAGCAGGTAATAAGCTAAAATTGAATATTTAGTCTCCAACAAGCGAACAAAGTTCGTAAATCCTCCGTTCTTCCCTTCCAACGCTTTTTGTATACAGAATCCACGATTAATATCATTTTCATTTTCATTTCATTTCGACTTTATTTACGTGATATACCCGATTCAGTACAATAAGACTGGTCTCCCATCGGTATCACGGACGCTAAAGTGTGTTTTACAATTGATAATTTGGTTAGAGAATAATAAAAATGTACTCGTAAACATCCTCAATGGACCTATGTCCAATCAAAATTCCAAAAATGCCCTTAAATAAACAAATTTCAAGTAAATTCTCTCTTCCCAAAATCAAATGCTTCAAAAATCCCATTCACAAGCCAGGCTAGGCTTTCATAATTGTAGTATTGAATTTCCATTTAAACATTCGTCATAATTATTGGCTCTGAAAAATTCTACAAAAGTTACCCAGATTCGTGTCAACATTAAATTTTTACAATCAAAAGACAAATAGGAATTTCAACCCCAAAATTCAATGTTCCTCTTATATGGTTGCCAAGAAAACGTTTTGAACCATAACATATAACATATAAGGAAAGGAAAAGGCATAAATATTTTCCCCATCTATTTAACAAGAAAAACCACCACAAAATCTAAACATTACAAAACAACACCATCTATTGAAAAGGATAAAAACTGACCTAGCTTCACATTCAAAGGAAAAAAACAATTTACCCTGTAGCCATAAAAAGACTGTGAAACCTGCCCAAAACAAAACATATAACCATGCAACATACCCTTCCTTCCCTCCTTTCACCCATATTTATTTACTATACCCTAACCATTAGAAATTTTTCGTCCAACAAAAACTACTATCTACTTACAACATTCTCAAAAACTGCTGAAAATAAAAACTATTTTAAAAAAATATTTACCTTAATATGGCCCAGGCTCGGGAAGTTGACAAAGCTCCTTTTAATCCACAAATCTCAAGAATCACAATCAGTGGCAATCACTTATGAGCACTGTCAGCAATAATTATTGCACCACAAATTAATTTCTAAATTGTACCCACCCTTGTATTTACATTAACGTCACTGGTTATACTGTCTGATTGTCAATACGACCCGCGTCTTTTTACAATATTATGTGTAACAAATGGTAAAAAGATCCCTCTGCCTGGATTTAGTCACGATTTTGAACATAGATATTTAAAATATTGTACTTTAGAGATGCTTCTACACAAATGGTTCTTCCTATACCTACTTGAGTATTTGAATGTAAACTTATTTTTAAAGGGCGACAACTCCTCAATGAATAATATCAAAATACAGGCCCATATGTATTTGTTTACATTACCAAAGGAATGAGGCTGTTGAGACTGTAAGTTTTGTTGACTGTTGAACTGTATACTTCCGTGCTCTCCCACAAAAATTGTCTCGATCCCTTTCAATTATTTGCTATGTAGTATTTTAAAATTTACTTGTATATTTAAAGAATATTTACATGTATATTATAAATTGTAAACAGTCCTTCTTCCTTTAAAATATTAGGATAGGCAATGGAATGGGGAAAAGCACATTCCGACACCCTAAGCTTATATTCTTGGCGCTTTAATATTGAAGGTCATTAAGTTCAATGAGTATACGCCTGTGCTTTTAAACATTTTCCTGTCCAAAGTTCACTCTTTCGTCAAATGCAACGAATAATGTGTTAGTATCGACATCGACTGAATAAAAGTAACAAGTACAGGGTTCCCACAAGCATTTCCTACCTTTTCCAAATACATTTTGTATCAGTGTTTTTGCTACACTTCAGTATCACCTAGTAAATTATTAGTGAAAATTAAATAGTATCATTCCTATGAAACTATAACAGGAATTATCACTCATACATATATCAGGGAAGGGAACATTTTTCAGAAATTTTTTTTTTGAGAATTTTCAAAATCACTAATAATGTGACAAAAGAATTCCAAAAATAAAAATATATTGTTAGACTGTGTAAGTAACTCATATGAAAATATTAGGCTGAGGTATGTTAGGAGCAAAAATTAATCACGCGGTCGGTAGGATTCGAACCTACGCTCCCAGAGGGAATCTGATTTCTAGTCAGACGCCTTAACCGCTCGGCCACGACCGCTTCTTGCGAGGGTAGGTATTTTTTGAAACATATATTCCCAAAAAGTTGGTCGCGAGGAATTATTCTTGGCTTACAACTTGTCACTAAAATTCCATTTAAGTGAAAGTTTTTGTTCCGTGTCTGTGTACACAAAGAACGAGATTTCAAGCAGGATCTTTGAGTGCTCCCGTCAACATGGAATGAGTATTTGTATTTTATATTTGTATTTTATTTCCATGGTCCTGAGGCTTTCGCCCATGACCCGATGGAATGAGTATAACCAAAGGACAAAATATAGGACAAACGACTGCAATAAAATCTTCAACACTTGGATCCTGCAGGACAGTGTAACAGATTAAAATTACACCGTGTCAAGCGAAATATTAGCTACTTTCTAGTTCTACTGTAAAATATATGAATTGAAATTTAGGTTATTTTTTAAATACAGATTATATACACTCATTACACTCCACAATAATTGTTCAGACAATCCTGGCCAATGCCTCCCCATATGATGATGCTATATTCAATACACAACTCATATTTAAATACTGTAGACCTCAAACCAGGAAAATTTTGTCGGAAGTTAGATGAGCATAAACTTGATTTGTATGCTAAAGATATAAATACATGCAAGTATGATACAGAAATAAAGGGCTTTGCGAAGAGAAGCTTAAATCATCATCAGTATGTACGGTCATTATTCACACATTCTCATCAACAATATGCTTACAAAACATTGAACAATTGTCTCAATTCATTTTCCATTCATCATCATCATCATCATCATAAATGGTAAACATTGCGTTTTTCACAGGACAGCAGTACTATTCGCGTATGTAATGTATAAGTAATAATTAATAATATTTTTTAACATCCTCATAAATTAGTTCATAATTCATTCATCATCATCCTCTTAAATCGGTGTCCTCAAAATCGCATAGTAATATTATAGCTTACATTATAATATATGTACATATATTTATATAGTCATAGTAAACATTAAATTATACGATACAAGTAATTTTTTTTATGTACAATAATTGTATAGAGTTCTCTCTCATCATCATCATCTTCGCTTTAGTTATCATTCGATTTTTTCATGTACAACATTTTCCCCTCAATACTCACTTATTTCACCGTATATATATAATTATATATATTTTTTATATATATTGTATATATGTACAATAAAAAAAGGATCAAATATTTCTTTGTCCGTACATGATTATATACAATCATATATATTTATATACATACTATCGGTAGTTATTTATACATAATTCCCTATAGATATATAATTATTATATATGAATTACATTATATCCATGAGTCCATTTTTTGCGGGATAAGAAAACCTTATTTATGTATATATGTATATCTATTCATGTATATATATATATACATATATACATACGCTGATGTTATATGTAATAATTTTCATATTCTTACATTTTTCCGTGTAAATTGTAATTAAATATTATTATTACATTAATAATTGTATCGTAAATTAATTAATTCTATGTAATATAATTAATTACAATAGTAATTTAATAATAATAATATTACGTCATATATATATTGAATAAGCAAGGGTACATCCGAAGTTGATCATAATTTCAAACAGTAAATTTTCTATATTGTTGTTATTTCTTCTTTTTTTTCAACATACACAACATTCCCATGATCGAATGTCTAAGTCCATTAAACAGTTGCAGTTGACATAATTTTGCCATATTGATGTATACATACGCATAGGAATCTATATGTATGTATACATACACAGCTACTATATAAACTAGTATATTTGTGTGTGGGAGATAGAGACAGAGAGAACTACAAAAATATTCTAACTGTATGAAATCATGAACGTCTTTCGTTGTACCCCTACCCTCACGGTGTATGTACACATGTGGTTGCAAACACTTGTTTTTCCCCCAAGTAACAATATACTTTATCAGAAAGAGTAAAATGCAATTTCCATCTCATATTAATTTTTTTTACGAACCAGTTCTTCCGTACTTCAAGGAGGGTAATTAATTCTGCAAAAAAAAATTCATTAATACAGTCTATTTTGAAGCTGGGTATTTAAATTTGACTTTTTCTATGAATTTGGAGTGTGTCTGTTCGTTTGTGTCGAGATGTTTATACTTTCTGTATATGTATATAATGTGGGTACGCCTCATAATTTTTAATTTCCTCTATTACACGTGAGTCTGCAATTATTAGTACATTTCTGGTTTTAAGAAACCATTGCTGCTTAACTTGTCCTGGAATAATTATTATTGTTTAAAACCTAACTACTTAAAAACCTAGCGTTTACATTCACAGAATCACATCCTCGTATAGGAAAAAGTTATTTTCATACCACCCCACTCCCTAACCAGATCCATCTTTTTCACAGAGTAATCATAAAAATACAAATGTCAACTATTGGTTCTAATAAAATTTCTGTATAAAATTATTGTTACTAATAACAAACTCGCACGTAATAAACCTCAACTATAGTTAGTTGGCCTGAATGAATCACGACACTTTCCAAAATTAAAAATGTATTATACTTTAATTCACTCGTGTACACAGGAACAAATGACGTACCTCATCATTAATTTTTTTTCACATCCTAATTTCAAACCCTTCATTCTGGATCTTCAATGGAATTATTTCTTACTTAGCAGAGAAGAATAGAAAATTTAAAAAAAATTAAATTGATACGTTTCCTATATACTTTGAGAAGTTCATCAGTTAGCTATTCAGTAACTTATTTATCCTTGGAGGAAAGAGAAAAAGGTTGGTACAGTAACTACTTATATCCAGAAAAATGTCACATCAATGCAATGTATTTCAGTAGTAATTTCAAGATTATAAACTTTCGATGTGATGTTATCTGTTGCTACATTATAGTCTTGTCACACTTGACTAGTTTCATTGTGATTTCCTAAGCAATTTTTATTGATTGTAGATGAGAATTCTCTCAGTAAATAGAGAAGTATATACAGTAATAAGAGGTTGGAAATTAAATTGAACCGGTAAATACCACCATTCCACTACATAAATGTAGTAGCTAACTACTACTTATTGTATTAATCCTATGAAGTACCCATAATAGACAGTAGAGGCTAATTGTATAAGTAACAGAGTAGTAATCACATAAACTAAAAATGACTCTTTCCTGGTAGAGCGGAGTGCTATAAAGTGGAGAGGAGAAAAAATTGAAGACTTTCACCATTTCACTAAATTGCATTGTATTTTTCTGGGAACAAGCTTGCATGATAGCTTTTATGTAACTGGACGAAGTTTGCATATATATGCATTGACTTATGTATTTTATGTAAGAGTAATTTGAAATTTGTTGGGATTAGAGATTTGATTTCAAGTATTACAAATCAATAGTAGTATGTAATTTCTTTTCATATAAACATTCCAGTTGCTTGAACTTGTATGTTCGGTACACAATTAATCGTATGAATTATATATATGTATATTTTTTAGCTTTTCAAAATTAAGTGGACTTGTACGTTTTACCTTTGATGCTTCCTTTCTTGATTCTTTTTCATCTTCTCTTCTCATCATATGATCAAACTCAAGTGACGATGTCACATTTGTCTAGGTTGTTAACAGCACAAAAATTTCACAAATCTCACATTTGTAGAATCGGTCGTTTCTGGCAAGCTTAGTAATATTATTCATAAAAGGTAAAGAGAGGTTGAATTAGACTTATTTGTTGTTGCACATTATCTTGCTGTTGCTTTCCTGTAGAGTAGAATTTATGTATGTAGAGCAGCCAAAAATTTAAATCCTCTGCTTTTTTGTCTGTTGTGGTAAATGCTTATGTTAATCATTATTTTTTTTTAACTGTTATTAATATTGTTATTGGTTGTTAATTATTTGTAGTGTTATTATTTTTAATTCTAACTATGATGTCTGTAAGCCGTTAATTTTTCTCATGTAAGATGCATACACATATATAGGTATACATATGTATGCATGTGCTCAAATATGTGACAATGTACATAATGAACTGATAAGGGTTGTTGAATATGCTAGATTGATTTAACAATGTTTGAGTTTTTATTTTAACTGTACATACGAGTTGTACGAGTTTGCATACATATATATACATAAATACGATGTAGCAACATACGCATGTACCATTTACACGTAGAAATTTCAGAAACAATAATTTTTTTATGAAGGTTGGAACAAATGTTGTAAATGTCGTAGAGCTTTTTTTCATTCAAGGATCAATCCATTGTTCGTATCAATTACAAAGGGTTAGAGTATATTTTTTTTTAGATGTAAGTATATAATATGTAGATGCTGTTATATAAAAGAATCAGTATTAGAATCAGTTATGTTTTGCTAAAATCTTCGAAAATTAGTAGTTTGAAATTAGCTTAGTAATTACATAATTATAGTCACTGATTTTATAAACTTCCTTTTCCGGATGCAGTACTTCATTAACAAGACTTTATTTTTAAAATCCATTAATAATTTATTTATAAGTAATTTTTTCAGTTTATTTTTAACTTTCAGCAGAGGCAGCAACATTTAACTTTTTTACAATAATAATCATAATAACAGTAATAATAATAATTCCTCCGAATTTTTTCCCTCACACCTAACTATAGAATATATACGTATCATTAGATGTATACATAGTACATTAATACACATAGAAAAGTGTTTTTGTGCCACTGGACAGTATTAAAACTGATCTTGTAAAATTTCATGACGCACACTCATTTCTTTTTTCTTCTTTCAACTTTTGAAAACCAACTCGAAACTATAAGTCAATACTGTGTAAGTTGAAGGAAATCATAATTATTCACAACATTAATATGATATAAATCAGCCCAACTGTTTTTCTCTGCCAAAGTGACATTTTGTAAGGAAATACACAGACAGAGAGAGACAAAGTGATTATATACAAACACATTCACCAGAGGATTTCCCCATAGCTGATACATACTTACGTTACTTCACGGCGCCCTTGGGATATTTTCCACCGATTCTTTTTCCAGTATAATTCTTAGAGGTAATAATTGACAACTTAAAAAAAATACAATAGTATGCATCTTCAAGCTTAAAAGTAAATAATAAAATAGAAGAAAAAAGTACAACATTGATGGATTTCAAACAGTAATGATATGCTAAAATCAACAAAGCGACCAAATTACTTTTCCGTACTTACACATTTAATTCATCGTGACTTCAAGATTCATAGTTATTTCAAATCGAAAAAAGTAAAAGACTGGGAATTCCTTTTAAACAGCAATAATAAATTATTATTACTTCATCTCCTTTCAAATAAAAAGATATTCATAGGTCTAAGTGAATCAACTGAACTACTATGGTAGAGCAAAAAAGCCTTAATGTTTGGCTTGCGTAATGTATTTTACCACCTTTCTTTGACAGCACGGAATAGCCTACACTTTTCCGTATCTTCAACATTTTTTGTTACCACGTGTGCAGTTGTACTCTACTGCTACTTTTTAATTCCCTATTATTGCTATATTAAAATAATAATAAAATTGAAATAAGCATCACCAGTATGTCTGACTTGATTGGATACACGAAAACCTCATGTCATGGGACATGCGACCATCGTTTACAAGTTTGTACATAATAAAATAGAATATTATGTACCGCATATATTTTGACAAGCTGCTTTACTCCGTACAACTTGAATAAAATAAAGTACTACTATAAACATTACTTAATATATACACATATATATTATATTGTACAAGAGACAACTTATTTAGGAAAAAACTAGTGATTCAAAGTACGTACAAATAATCACACTGATGCAGTACATACATCGTGAGTTCACAATCTTATTTATTAACTTGCCCATAAAAGTAAAAATACCATGTGCATTTTTTAATAGTTCTCTTCCCTTTTTCAGATTTTTTCCTTCAATACACTCTTGATCATGCTGTAAACCTACCCAATCCTGCATTTGCATTAACGGTATACTGATCCGCATCCTCCAATTATATTCAAAGAGCATGACCAGGAGTGTTAAAAACAGACTTCGGACTTGAAATACAAATAAAGTTCACCGTTATTATCCCTTTACTCAAAGAAGAGTATTTCACTCTAAGAGTGACAAATGACAACAAAAGCCTGTACCTATTAAAATAGTTCCGATCTCAAAATACACAACAATGGGTACAGCATCTCAATGTGATTACAGTTTTAACGTTATTCACTTCCATGTCCTGTTCCTGTTGGTTGAAGTGCCTCAAAAAGGGATACAAAAGTCCGTATGTGCGCACGGGAATCAACAAATCATCAACAAAAATTAATAAGAAATTTTCACCAAAAGCAACTTTCCAAATTCATCTTCTGTTAGGAAACTTGTAAGTTTATTTGATTATCCATAATGATTAGAAGAGTTGAAATTTCCACCTGTGCAATTCCAAGGTGGAAATATGCACCAACATCTTTCCCACTAATCCCAGTGTTTCAATCTCCTCAATCAATCCTTCTTCCCACGTAGCACGCCGTGACAGCACAAACAGACGTTTGAATAAACTAGTCAGTTGCACATAAAAGCAGTTTGTCAAGTTACGAGAAGATAAGTTAGAGCGCTGTTACAACTTAAATCAACATGAACCAGTATCTGACAACTGGAACACATTGTTAGCGTCTGCTTTACAAATTTTTAAAGTTTTACCAATTCTTAGCCTTGAATAATCAAAAATATCATCTTCCCTTCATATTCTTAATGGGGTTGAAAATATTGGTAATGATGACAATAATACCGAATCAAATTAAAACTATGTTTAATGAACTTGAAAATGCTTGTCAATACCTTGCTGACCAAGATTTAAACCTATAATTTTGCTATAAGTTCTTGTACCCACTGGTTATTCGTAAGTTTCAACAACTAATGAATAGCAAAGTACATGCCTGCACAATATCATATTTTAATTGAAATTAATCTTCATAATATGAACTACATGTGCGTCAACTGTGGTTTCCCATCTGTCTATTTTAAAAAATTAATTGACGACTGCCACCAATAAAATAATTACTAGCAATAATAACTAAGATTTTTACCTCACTGTAGTAATAGTGGCAAGAGAACTGTTACCAAACTTGCGGGAACGATTTTAAAACGTGTAAGACAATAATAGTTGAAATATTTAATTTAGCTAATATTTTTAAGCTTTACATTGATAAACCTTGTAATCTTTGGCTACAATAGTTATTGTTTCTCTTGGAGTCTCTTTGTCCCAAGTATTCTACTCCGTTCCTACATTTTCAGTTGGTTGCATATCTGCATTTAACATTTCACAGTCTAGAAAATTTTATAATCAAATGTACACGCAATACAGCTTGACTGTAGCAACGGAAGTCACCACGCATACATTTATATTTTGTGAACACACTGTCTGTGTACGTTCATGAAAATTGCAGTATATAGGTAATGGTAGAAATCGCTATATTTTGGGCCTGCATTTATAAGGCTACAAATTAGTAAAATTGAATAAAATACTAAGCAACTAAAAATGACTTGACCTTTTCAAAAATGAAAATGAAGATTTTTGAGGGATAACATAATCGTAGAAACAACTGAACACTGTTGTTAATCAAGAAAGACAACGCCCTATTACATAAAAACTCTTATCGACTCACAAAATACCGACCCATATGCATATATATAAATACATGAATGAGAACAGTTAGCATGACTGGTCCAACGTGCGGCACAATATCGACTTATTAAACGTTAACAGAAAACTTCTTGCATTAACACATATTAATCTTGCTTTTCAGAAACTGTAATCAACAGGCAAAGGTATTTGAAAATATAAATTTGCATAGACACTTGCACACAATATTTGATAATACAAGGAAAAGTCTAACGGAAGACTAACAAATACCTTGGAAGATGTATTCCATTAGAATTTATGTCACACAATAATAACAACAATCATATCATAACTGATGTAAGTAGAAGAAAGCTTTCAAAATACAAATGGTAAACATAGAACTACATGGAGTTTAACTGATAACTCAATATTAACACTAATTACACCACATAATTGCTCCACAGGATTCAAAATAAAAATTACATTGGTTGGCATTTGTGCATAGATCTAGGTAGTAACTTTAAACATACGGAAAGCATTTTGACAACTCCCATGAACGTACTTACATTTCTCAATTTTGTTTTAATACTTGATGACTTTAATAATAATATAGATGATGCCTTGCATGACACGAAGTCTTCATGTGAAACTCTACTCCTATCTTCCTTTTTCTTGATACCAAAAATCACTCTTGGAGTCAAACTCGAGGTAATAACACAGGATTTTAAAATAGGTTGTGTACTATATGCGACCATGACGAAGCAGAACCAACTGAAAACACATGAATGTGCTAGAAAATAATGTACACTCACATACTGATAGTAGAAAGGTATAGCTGGGAAAGTTGGCGTTGGCGGTACAGATTTGCTGAGAGGTGTCGTTGAATTTTCATGTTTGCAAAGAGAAATCTCAAAATCAATAATAATTAGCTTTCAGTACACAACAATAATACTTTCTGCCACAATCATCTGCTGACTAATAATAATTGCTTCTGCGATTATATTAGTAATTTAATTAGCGCGAACTTCATTTTGTATAATTTCCTTCATTTAATTTATATTATGCACTTACTGGTCAATTTTTTAATCATAATAATTAACTTCTTGCTTATATTTTGTTTGCTCCAAAATTCGACAAATCCCGTAGATTAGTCTCTCATTTAATACATTAAACCTTAATTGTTACGTCTGTTGTCTTCTACGTAATAAATGTACTTCCGAATTTGGTTTTGTATTGTTAATAATAATCTTAAAGTAATTATTCTAAATGTACCTATTATTATTCATAGACAAGGTAAATATAACAACAATATGGGCATTTTTATTAAAAAAGTGGAGGTACTTTGGTAATGGTAGTTGTAGTATCATAATAATAGTAGTAATAGTTAATAGTAGTAGTATTAGGAGTAGTAGTTTAAAAATTTATTTTTTATCCTCACTTGTTTCCTTCTGTTGCTTGGTTATTTATTAATATTTCACATATGGGTTTAGTGTCTACAGGAATTTATCGTATTCATACGCTTTATTATATTCATAATTCATAATAATTACATTTATGCAGTTATAAGTGTGGTTTAATATTCTATTCAATTATTATTCGGTTTTAGCATAAAATTATTATTAGTTAGTATAATAATTATTATTATTATGGCTGGTTACGTAATATTATTATTATTATTATTACTAATGCGTCATATAACAGTAGTTTAGTAAGTTATCATAATATTTTATTACACAGTAGTAGTACAAGTTATATGTAACCGAGGTTTCAAAACGGCTTTCTTCCTTAATGTAATGTACAGGATAATGAGTTGTCATTGTAGTTTTCCATTCGTCATTTTTAATAGAAGTGTAATGTGTTGAAGTACTTAACAAGAATGGTAATAATAATCTTCATCATCATCATTAGTGATGAAAGTGTTAAGAATGTTTTTAGAAACTATGGCAATAAATGGTTCGTAATTTCTCGGGTGTAGAAGAATAATAATAATATAATAACAGTATTAGCATTCGGGGGCGTCCGTTAGTGTTTTTTCGGCTGGTATATATTAATACAAGTATTTATATACACATAAGTCTATTCAAACATATTCCGTCGCGTGTACTTTTTTAAATAGAAACTATAAATACATTCAATGATGATGTGAAAAGGAATTGGATCCCTTAAAAATTGACTTTTATAAGCTTTGCGCTTCTACAAAACACGATATTTTCCTGATGTCCTGCATAACCGCTCCTGATCATCTCCGTAATGATATTTTAATATATATTTATATATAATCTGTGTGCATACAGTACGAAGGGAATTTTATATTGGAAAGATAATAAGAATAAGAATAATGATAACGTACTTAAAGACACAATAAATGTAGGAATAATGATGTTAATAATAATTACAATCATAGCAATTATAATAATATGATTATTTCCTATAGAATATTTGTATTCGTTTCTGCTTCGTTACTATATATCTCACATAATAATAATTAATTTTATCGAATAGATACTTATCGCCAGCTTCTAGTTGATGTATTGTAAGTTGTAATATATATACATAATTATTTTTGCTATGTAAATCACGGAATTTTTTCGTTTGATTCTCTTTCTCTCTCGTGAATAATAATAATATTAATAATAATAATAAACTCAACAAGTCTTATTATGATTATTATTATTACATATACACAAAGCTTATACGCAATAATAATAGTAATAAAATGCTGATTTTTTTAAACTTGCTTCCTCGGGAATTGTAATAGTAATAATAATAATATAATTAGAACAAGGTAAGTTTTGTGCAGGTTGGATGATAAGATAATAATAATAATATGTCCAATGTTGTAGCCGTTTTTTACATGGTACACAAGGTTAAACTTTATATATGATTAAAATCATCAAATTGTGATTATTTTAAGCATCTTCCTGCGATTTTGGTTATTTTTTTGGTTCGATGACGCAACAACAACAATCTTCGTGGTGTAATTGTGTGTTACTTCTTTTTTATATCTTAATTTTAAATAGGTTTATATATATGCATGCATAATAATTAATTATATTATATTTCGCCGGATCTCTATCTATACCAGGTTATACTCTTTCAGATTCAGCTGTAAAATGGTGTCTTTCACTGCTGCGAAGACAAATCGGATGTTTTCCGTATCTGCAAATAGGAATAATGAACACAAAAAATAACTATGAGTACAATGATTATAACCTTTAGATTCTATCCCTATTTAAGAGAAATAAAAGATGAACACATGAAAATGATGAAACAGCAGCATTAGTGATGGAAGTGAAAGTCAACGGAAATCTTGTAATACTAAATAAAAGGTAAATCTAGCTCAATTTCCATTGATATCGACATGCTTAGGTAAATAAACTTCCGTATTCTTGAGATAAACAATTTACTGTGAAACACTGAATTCGTTGAGAGAAATTTTCACTTAACCGAGGTGACAAACCCTGACAAATAATGCATTTCGGTGTGTCCTATTATAAAAACTGAAAATGCTTCCGTCTTTAGTTTCTTTACTATCATTCCATGAAAACTACGAATCGGTTACAACTTTTAATGATCGATAAACCTCCTGCAAAAAAGCGACATAACTGCACACGCCATACCGATATTTCTTTACGTTTAAATAAATTTCGTTTTTTTACAAGTGATCACTGACCCCTACTATTTAATCAATACGCATGTGCGGGATTGTAGAATACATAATCTCCTTTGTAATCAAGAAAAATTAAGATGTTACCGAAATTACCATTTACTGAAACCCAGTTTATGCGTCTAACAGTAGTATAGGAACATATACTAAAACTTGAGCAATACTATAAATAGGTACGCTGTGAAAACTTCTGGGCAAAAGCACCAAATGTCTGGTAGTACAAGAAAATTCAAGTATGTGTGGTCATCTGATGCCATGCATTCATTAATCAACAAATGTAAAGAACGTCCAGCTGTGATGCAAATTTAACTGAAAATCTTGATCACTGATCACTCTTGGAGTTTCGTTCCTAAGATAGCTATATCCACTAAACTGAAGCGTCAATAACTCCGGGAACCGGCATTAGCAAATTGTAAAACACAGCTAAACTACTGGCTAATATAAAAGTGACAACTGCTTTCGTCCCTGATTTTTGCACTAAAATGTGACATGAATAGCACACATAACTACATTTTAAACGATGTAGGTCCAAAAGAATAATATTTGCAGCATGTTCCGTCCGCAAATACAATGAACACCTAAGTTACTCGAAGTTAAGATGACTTCTGCTCTATCAATTAAAATATTCTTCATTAACGTAGATCTCACATGGTATTTCTCAGATATATTTTTACTAGTGCCACAATCAATGAAATAAAACATGTCAAAACTCTGGACTGTGGGCTCTCTGTTTTACGCGGTCTGAACTTTTATTGATTTTTTTTATTCCTGGGGAGTAATAACTTTTATAAGCAGATGAGATTAGCTATACATACATCTGGAACGAAACTTATTGTTGTTTAAATTCAAAACTAATCTTGACAATCGAAATCTAAGTTAACCAGACAGATTAAATCATTTACTTATAATATTTACAGCTGGGCAACTAACTGGGATACCTACTTTCACCTAAACTCAAAGCAGCGGGCCAAAATATTGCATTGTTTAGCTCTTTTTGTATCCTATGACTACACCGCATGGCTAGCACTTTGAATTACTTACCAAGCCCGAATTATCATAAATTCTGAAACCTAACAGCATTACGTAAAATATAGGATTCATAAATATTACAGCGTCGTGAATGAGATTAAAAAACACTGTAGAACTCAACATTCAACATTCCATCCTAGATTAGACTCATATGTACGTATCTACGAATGAAAATAACCGACAAGAACGTGCCTACGAACTTAAAACATATACAGAACAAGGCAACGATCACCACTTGCAATGCAGAATAAGAATGATTTAGGATTCAATTGGTACGAAACTACACAGGAGAGACACAAGTGCTAATTCTTGGAGTTTTGCAAATAAAAGTGTTAAAGTATAACGCCGGCCGAATGACTTCACAAGCCTCAACAGTTATTCTAAAGCAACACAATGAACTTAATTTAAAAATCTATATAACAGCAAACAAACAAGAAACAAGTAGCAACAAATTCGCGATACCCCGCATTAAAGAAAACGTCAAAATCCACAATTCACAGCAAAAATCATTAGACTCAAGCTATTCATTAGAATATTAAAGTAATTTCAAGCAAGCTTCCATCAACCAAACGTACTACTGTTTCATCCCAAAATAAACTCTACAAGCATATACAGAATGTGCAGAGTACCGCATAACGGCAATTAAGATTTCAAAGTGGTTTTCATCAAATAAATAGATTAGAACTCACATAAGATCACACAAAGATCACAATAATGATAACTGCAAAACATTTCCAGAACAGAAAGAAAAATTGTTAGTCCACAAGGTATAAATAAATCAAGTCAATTAATCCCAATCAGGTCCACCATTGAGGCAAAATCCAATCATTGACAATTCCATCCGTAAAAGCATTGATAATATATTGAAGTGCTGCAAGAAAAAAAGTGCACATAAGATTTTAAGAACAGGAGACAAGCGGTTGAATCAATCAGGCCAAATTGTACTCCTTTAGAGCTGATTGCATAATAGTGTCCTTCACGGCGCAAAACACCAACTTGATGTTCTCAGTGTCTGGGATCCAACCAAAATCAGTAATCGCAGTGGTAAGAGCAGATTTTCCCGTTAGCAATTGGGCGTAAAATTATCACATGCAAAAAGACATTACCAAAATTTACATTTAGTTAGTGCATTTGATTAACCACCATGTGTCATAAGCAAGCTGGTCTAGCATCAGCTCCAGTAATATAATCATGTTAGAAACAAAATGTACGTAAATGAGCACAGAACATAAAAAAGCACTTGTAGGTTTGCACGCATAGAAAATTAAAATAAAGTTAGTTCATAATCTACAATCGCACTTGAATTATTCGACCAACCATTCCTGTGGGAATAACAAGCAAACGAATCAATAATTACGTACACTCAATGATAACCATAGATCAGCAATGCATTACAACACTAAGTCAAACGAAGCAAAATGTGATTTTCCAACTTACAAAGTACCACACCAATAAACAATAAAATTACTTGCAAGTCCTTAACCTGTTACCGAAGCACTGATGCTTCAACCTGTCTACTTTAGAGAGAACGTGAAAACAGCAGTATGCTTAAATAAATACATGCCACCTAATAATAATCGGCTATAAATTGTGAAAAAATTACAACCATACAAATGGGGAAAATGCTGGGAAAATAACCAATACACCAACCAGCATTCATTTATACTTTGTAATTCCCTTTCCACGGCTTGACCGCGTAAAGAGATGAGAAGCCCTAGAAAACGTCTGTTCCAACTGCTTACGAATTATCTGGTAGCACACGACGAGATAATTGTAATTCATTGCCACATGTGCATTTTGCAGGTAAATATATTTCCAATTTCGTCTCCACAAGTCTCAACTCATCATAAAATGACACCTGATCAAGCTAAAACCAAGGGCCTTCCTGTAGAGCTGCTGCTACGCTGCTATATAAGTTCCTGAATTCCATTATACTTTCTGGTGCCCTAAACTTTGTACACACCGTGCATAAAGATTCTGGGCAACTTTGATAAAGGTTCGTTATTACACATCATGACTAAATTCGATGCCATATGATGACCCACGAAAATTATGTTAAACACCTTCACTAGTGTAAGGAGTTATTAATACAGTAGGTTTAAGCAAAGTTTCACACTTGAAGTTAAAAACCAGGGTCCTAATAAGTTTCCTGACGGTGAAGTGCCTGACAGCTAAAGCTCTTTCAATCAAAACAACATAACGCTAAATATTCTTCGATCACTGTTGTACCAAATAAGTAGTAATAACACATAAAGGAAATATTTTTCAATAACTGTACTATAAAACATGAAAGAAGGATAAAAATTTTTGTACTCTACCTGTGGCACAGGTAAAATGGGAATATATGATCTTTTCGCTGTCTGGATTGAGGTCGACAAACATTCGTAAGATGAACTCACGGGCGTGAATGGCATCTTTTTGTGGCCCTGGATAAAGGGATAGATACAACAACAATAAGAACAACATTACAAGGGTTAAAAAGTTTCAACATAAAAATTAACAGTACTGTTCATACAACTTTTTCAACACTTCTACTATACCCAAACAAATGTATCTTCGAGGTTGATAACTGGCATAACAGTTTATTAAGGTTAAGGCTACATGGCAGAGATAATTGCAATGCGGATACCAATGATAAATGTTTACATGATTACTTCTAACTGGAGTTGGGGTTAAATATAAATACCCCAGTCTTGACTCACTAATTATTAAGTGATACTTGGGATTCTACATGTGATCATTTGGTAGTCACGGTCAAAGTCAATTTAGTTGTAGATAGTAGAGAGGCTAATAGCAAGTTAGGAGTACACATTTCATAACGGTTGACCCCAGTCTTCGTAGAACCATACACTCGGAAGTCGGAAGACTGACCTGAACTTACAACTAAATAGCTTGAGCTCGAGCTCTACTGTTCCGAGTCGGACACAATGGAAATATCTCGGGGACCTTCACAGATTCTCTTAGCTGAGTGGATTTCTTAATTTCAATCGAAGAAGCCACTCATATGAATTGTCATGCTTCCATGCATGGTGTTCAGCAAAACTCAGACTGTCGCAACACAAAATCAGGCTAAATATTTTACCCTTCCCCATCAACATATTTCAAAACGGTTAAACAACCCGAAGTAGGTCGCCGTTAGTGGACACATCACTCAAACTAAGAGGATCTTTCCCAGAATCCTAGTAGAATCTGCAGCTTACACAAATTTATGAGTTGGAAAATCTCTAAAATTCCACTAGCATTACCCTTCTGTATGACATCGTTAGATGTCTTATGATATCGTTAGAAACCTGTGGTTTTTGAGGCACTTTTTTACATTTCAAGCTTCAAAAATTCTAGTTGTAGGCTTGGTTAGCTACTACAGCACAATCTTTACCTAAAAACAAAGAGCGATACGCCAAATTGATTCATACATCCTACGGAGTGCGTATCCTCTACTGAAAAAATAAGCTGCGGGTGGCTGCCTAGCCAAACCTTGGTTTCTTTACCTGTAGCACACGTAAAGTGAGAGTAACACTGACGTTCTGGATCAGGTATTTGCGAGAGATACATATGTTTCAAAATGAATTCTCTGGCTCCAACATGGTCCTGCTTGAGACCTGTTATAAATATACTTTACACTTTCGACTTGCTTATTCATGGGAGCATTCGAGGTGAGTCAACAAAATCGGGTTGAGTCTCAGGTCATTCAAATATGATCACCAACACAACTGCCATTCACATAAGCGTAATGTTTTGCTTTCATCCACGCTGGGATGGACGCGTGGAGGTGCGTACCGCAAAAGGGAAAAGCACTAGCTTGGTAGGCTACTCCTTACGAGGGTACCCGCTACTGGTGTCAACAACGAGACCCAACCCGGAATTGAACTCGTGGCGAACCCGGCGAAAAAAATCCCGAAAACCAAAAATTGACGAAATACAGTAATGTTCCGCAAGTTACAGGTGAATAGTGGTCAACTTACCGTCATATTCGGGGAAGTAATCGACCAAGTGGGAATACATTATTTTCTCTTCAAGAAGGTCCTTTTTATTCAAGAACAGGATGACAGAAGAGTGCTGGAACCAAGGGTAGGTAATGATGGTTCTGAATAAGGCCTTAGACTCCTCCATTCGATTCTCATTATCGGATTCGAATAAAATCTGATCATATTCGCTAAGCGCGACCAGGAAGATAATGGAAGTCACATTTTCAAAGCAGTGTATCCATTTCCGTCGCTCGGATCTTTGCCCGCCTACATCTACCATCCTGAAGCGGATTTCTTCGAGATCAAATGGGTACTCTATGATACCAGTGGTGGGGACTCGGACACGAAGAATGTCTTGTTCCGTCGGTAGGTAATCCGGAGTAGCTATACGGTCTATCTCCGACAAGTAATATTTGGCAGAGTCGGTGAGCTGGTATTCTCTTCTCCTATCGTAGCACTCTAGAATCCCAGCATCGCCCCATAAGGCTTTGATGGCTTCGACATAGGGCGACTCAAACGTCGTGACTGTCTCATAATCAACAGCTCTGACTTGATCGGCCTTTTCATTATTCGCAGAATCTGCATACTGAATTTTTAGTAAATCCATGGCACGTATCATGGCTTGCATCGCCATAAAGATGTTTTGATAGACTAATTTTATAAAGCCCCGTTTGTCTTCATCCGAATAACCAGCCCCATGAATGATTCTCATCTGCTTTATAAATGTTGACTTCCCAGACTCTCCAGTACCTGCAATATCCACATCAATCCAAACAAACAACAAGTCAACCTTTGCATTTCTTCTTCATCTTCCTCCAACATACCCCCCTCCCCCCTCAAAATTAATAACCTCTCGCATCAACAACACCTCAGCGGCTCCTCAACACTCATCTTCCCATCAACTCTCTTCCCCACCTCCAATCCATTTCTCCACAATCCCATAACTTCCCATATCTCCTCTCATTTCTGCCAATTACTTCCCCACACACACACACACACACACACCAAACAAAACACATCCAACACTTTTCAACATCCAACTTTTAATTCCCCAGCTATACCGATTCAAGAATACACCATCATATATACATATTTATATCTATGCTCAACATTACCTAATAGAAGAAGTTTAAGTTCTCTTCGGGCGTCTCTTTTGTCCCTTCTGAGTTGCCTTTCGATCTCTTGATTGATCCTCTTCTGTTCTTTGGCTTCTTCAGATAAACAGCACGCCATTGTTTAATTTCACTTTTTATTTTTATTTAAATAAAAAATGAGTATCACTCCGTTCCTTTCTTCATCTTCCTGCCCTATCACCGACGACAACAGAGTCCCGACCGCGAAACAACTTAGTTGACTTGACTCACTCGACTATTAAGACTCTGTGCTTGAATCTGTGATGGACAGTCACAGTCACTGTGCAACTTATCTCCTCAATTCTAGACTAACCAAAGGGAGAAGATTCGATCGATGGAATGGCAGCCCAATCCAAGCATGCGCCTCACACTCCTCAAACGAGGCCCAGACTTCTCATAAAACCCGAAACACACCCAACCCATTTTTCAAACCGGAAACTTCTCTTCTTTCCTCTATAACGTATTACTTACTCTATACTCACTCACTCACTCACTCACACACACACACACATATACACACACACATCCACTACTACTCCTTTACTCGCTATCTATAGTCGCTCTCTCTCTCCCCGCATATTACCGCACCTCCGCCCGAGTCACACTCAACCCGTGTAACCTGTCCCGGCCTTACAACTCATTCACTCCAACACTCACTCACCCATATATCAACAACACATACACCTTCAAACCCATGCTTCTCTCATTTCTTCTTCTACTTCTTCTTCATCATCTTCATCATCCCATAGTATCTCATTCCCTTCCAATCTCCAACAAGACCATGTCTTATTCCTCTGAATCCGTCAAATCTCATCAAATTTAAATTAACTAAATACACCTTTAAATCCATCCATACTTTAATCACCAGTTCCCATTGAGCTCATCTCGCTCGGAACATTCATGGAATTTGTGTAGTACTTTTTGGGAAACCAAAGGGTTGTGTGTGTGTGTGGTCATGCCGGCAAATTTGCAAGTCAAAGTCAAAATCATGAACATACACACCATCTACCATGCAACGTAGCCAAACGTACCGAACCCTTTGACCTGACCCGACATCTAAATTGTATCTCCTCAAGTCGCCTCCTTCCCCTAAAAAAACAGTGTCAGAGTCACAACTGTGCATGTGTGTACTTTACACGTTATGGAACATGCAACGTATATAATATAGGAGCTATACAAGGAGCATCATTCATTTCTTTACTATACAACTTCATACAATACATTTCAATCAATGGAATGTAAGGGAACAGACAGGGTTTTTAGCTTTTCTTCTGCCCTATTATTACTTAGCTAAATTAAATACTGCAAATATTTACGAAAGTAATGTATAACCTCTGTATGTATAAGCTCTAACTCTGACAAGTTATTTTTCCCATAAAAGTTTACTTTTACTGTTATGGGGTTTCCCTTATAAAAATATAGCAATTAATATGAATACCGTAGCATGCATTCTCTATGCAATAGAGTGCAAATAAGGGAGTCAGTCAGTACTACTGACTCAGTAGTAAATAAATTCCGAAACAAACGAGGAAAATTTCAAATGTGACTCCTTTTTTATGTAAAGCCCAAGATAATTTGTGACATTGTGTTATGTTATATAATTTTTATTCTCAAATATCAATTTCTCACCCAGGGCTTATGTTGGAGATTATAACGAGATAAGAAAAATTATCCACATCAATGAGCTAATACTGCATCCTTTATGCATTGCATGTGTAATTTTGTATGTAACTTCTATGTAAAAACGCATGAAGTGGTTCATATTATTGCAATTCATTTTATTGTTCCAGCCCTGACTTTTAAATGTGTTAAAATTGTAATTAATTTTCCAGTACTGAGCACTTTGTGGTTTTTGCTGTATACAGATAGGAAGAAATTATTATTAATTGAAAAGTGGACCGTAAATGTTAACACGTGCCATGTAAACTGAAATCTTAGTACTTCTACTGTTTTTTTATGTAAATTGCATGTTGCAATGTTGCTAATTCTTATTTAATATTTAGTTGGTGCATTTCCTTCTCACTCAGGCTCTATATCGATCTTTACGTAACATGAATACAATAATAACATGTAAACGTAGCATTTGAAAAAAATGTGAGTCAGAAAAACCAGGAGTACTTCATATGCGTGTATAGTGTATAGAGATGCATGTACATAAATGATTACATAACATTTTAAACTATATTGTATTTTACTACAAATTCTTTACAATAATTTACCGTAACCTTCAGCAACGTGAAACACTTAATTGAGTATTGAATCTATATTCTCAGTGTAATTTCACATACCACGCTTGAGATTGAAATTAGTTTATTTTCCGCCTACCTGCACCTATACAAGCTCTGATAGTGCGCTGTTAGAAGATTGTGTGAGTTTTTTTTATAACAAGAGGATTATTGTATTAGTTAATTATTACAGCAAAACTAATCCCAGTTGAAGCAAGATATTTTACGCATCTATTAACACAAAAGCAGTTAAAAATACTCTACCATCCAGTTAAGTACCTGTACTGTATAATTACTTTACATAGCCTAAAAATTACAAAATGACTACGTGACTGATTAAAATTAAGGGAATTAAATATATAAATTCATTAAATGTATAGGAAGCTGCTTGAAAGTGGAATAATGGGCAAAGCGTTCAAAAGATGGTCCTGCTGCATTTTTCTATGGGCAATTGTCCCGCTTGTATAGTTTTAAAAGAGAAGCTCCTGTATAATTATGTACATAATAGGCTGTAAGTAAGAGTTCAACCATTTCAACCATTTATGCCTGGGTACATGTAAATAACCTAAGACCCTATACTGGTTTGACAAACATTGGTATGCATGTAGAAAGATTAACATGATTTTAGTATCCTCCTTGCATATTGTAAAAGCCCAAGTACAAGAATAAAGTATTAAGCTTGTAAAACTTCCTCCTTGACCAGGCCTTGTATATATACAAAAGTGGAGAACAACAACAGGCTAGACTTTTACCTGCAACCAGTGAGGAGCCTCTAACGTAAAGGGGTAAAATGAGGAAAACCAATGGAAAGCACCAGCCGACCAGCCTATTTTAACAATCAGCTTGACCTCAAGCTCAGGAGTAAATCTTGTGATTTTGACCGTTAACTTATAAATAAACCAAATAGTAGACAACAACAAGCCTTTGTGAAAGTTTTCCACCATTCCACCATATACATCACCCTCCAATCTCAAACAAATAATGTCACAATTTGAATAAGCAAAGGAATTATTATTACTCATGCCAGAGTCCCTCACGTTTGGAAAGGCCTACTGAAAAACATTCCTAGATTGTCAATGACAACCACCAAGCGAGAGAGAGAGAGACACGTCAATATGTCACTCATATATGTTATTGAAAGGCTTCATTTTTGCCCCTGGAAATGAAAAGCATGGGAAGGGAAGCGCCGTCGGTTCAAATGGTAATAAGTAATCTAATTTAGAAATTTGCGTCAAAGTCGCCTGGATACATATTTGGTAGGAGGAAGCCATAGGAACATGCTAGAATGTAGCAGTAACGACGGAGAGGAAAAAATATATTCTAATCTAAATACAATATTGTTTCCACCGCATGCATTTCCATAGAGGTAAGAAAAACTTATGGGGAGAGAAGCCTTACTATTTCTTGTAATTCGCAGAAGATGGAACGATGATGGAAGCAGGTTGAGTCCAAAAAATACTTAATTGTTGATTAGTGTCAAACTGAGCGTGAGTCGAGTGTTCGATCTAGTCATGGTTTCAAAAAAATTACATGATACTAGAAAGTCACCCGACGCGTGCTCAGCGTCCTTATTTTTTCAACCGCCTTTCCAATTCTTCCCTTTACGACAGGTAAGAACATTCCGAAGAGTCCCGTAACTGTAAACATGGTAAATAGCCATACACGTATCAATTTCCAATATTTTCCCCACCAAAATGAACACTCTGGAAATATTCATTGGTAAGTTCTTACAGAGAGCATATAAATGTAAATAGATACAAATTAAAGTATTCAAGAGGTCGTCCTTATTTAAGTTACATACAAAAATAGATGAAGTATAAAAAATTATAGTTTCGTTCCAAGTGCTGCTTTGAAGGCTCCCTTGTCGAGGATCTATTGGCTGTGATAACGACAAAAAACCAGTTACGCACCGCCAGTAGTTCCTAGACAAAGAGAGTTGGACTACCAAAGTGTTGGAAAAGTATTTAGGAGACGCAAGTCAAGTTACCATGATGATCTCAATGAGCCCCATTACTTTGCTAACCTAGCTTTATGAGTTTCAAAACTCATCATAGAGCTAGATAACCAAAGTGACGGTTATCATCCTCAATTCCAGGGGCAAAGGTCTCGGATTGCAAGGTCCCTGGAAAATACTGTAGATATTTCACTTCCCCAGTCTGGATGAAACTACCCGGTGAGGCTTTTTTTTACAAACGCCCCGAACCGGCAAGCTATCATCCGAGTGGGGTAGTCTCTATAGGCTGCAACAGGTAAACTCCAACAAGTATACTTCTCGGCACTGGAAATATATTCTAGGGCTGGGAGTTCTGGAATGTAAAAAGGAACGCTCTGGAGTTGGATAAGTTGACAAGTATGGTTGAAACTTGAGAAATTACTGAAATTGGGAAAAATTAGAGAAAAAATTTCCAAAAATTGTATTGGGAAATGAAAATACTTGAAGTGAGCCAGGCTGGAGTGGAAGAGGTACTGTGAAGAAGGTTACCATAGACTCGCCCTTAAATACCCATGAGTCCAAGTCCATGACCGTTCAAGAAGCCGCCAAGTCGCGTCCCTTAATTTCTTGGTAAGAGCATATTGTGTAGTGAAAGGAACACAATGGAATGATTTGGTTGGACCAGAAAGGCTAACATGCCTAATAAGCATGCTAGAGGTTACTGGCCCTGTCGGTCAGTCCAGAGTTTCGTATGCATATTTTAAGAGGAATTACTGAGAAAGGAAAATGCCTAGGAACAAATGGTTATAAATATTTTAGGAGGTCACCTTCCTTCACATCCTTTCACCAACCGCACACTCCGCTTCATTGGAAAGGAAGGTATGACCTCTTAAAAATATTTATATCCAGCATCCTGTACAAGCGTTCCCTTTTTCACTAAGCCACCTCATGACTCCATAGAATTGAAACAGGTCCTCTCAATTCATATTCTATACTCACTGTACCCATTCTCTCCGCCTGAAGGTTCATTCAGTCCTTAATATTTTCTCACAATCTAAGGTTTTTCAATATATTCCAACTGGATTTTCCACCTCAAAGCATTAC
This sequence comes from Spatulosminthurus flaviceps, assembly GCA_034693705.1. Lineage (NCBI taxonomy): Eukaryota > Metazoa > Arthropoda > Collembola > Symphypleona > Sminthuridae > Spatulosminthurus > Spatulosminthurus flaviceps. The sequence continues at coordinate 37,329 of JAQFXU010000242.1, read as the reverse complement.
CATCTCTCTTCCAAAATTTTCTCTATTAACATGAAAAATGCAAAATGACAATGATTCTCCCGTAGAAATGTAAATTAAAATCGAATGAAAAATTGTTTTTCAAGATATTTCATATCTTCCAATTCGTAACAAACCCACTTGTTTACTTCTCTGTCCTTTTCTGGAATTCCACCCAACGTTTTGGCCTTTGTACACATTTGTATTAGGCAACAATGTAATCCTTTTGGTTGATCATTCCAAGAAAGTGTCCTTCCATTGGGTCCTTGGCGAGCAATTTATTTCAACTAATTTAGGGCTGAATCGGTGAATGTGTTTACACAAATACTCAACCTGGGGAGCCAGAAGCTATTTTGAGGATGGTTAAATCAACGGTCAATATTTTAGGGTGCGGAATCCAGAATTTACCTTCATAGTTGTTGTCAAAAGTTTAGACATTATGAGTATACATACTTTGAGTTAGTGTATTCACGGCTGTTGGAATAAATGACGACCAATGCAGAAGAAGTAAGAATATTGCAAGGCAAGACACGATGATGTATTTACATTCTATGAATCATTGACCCAGGGATACCCGCTCTTTAAGGCTGACCCATATGTGTTGTAGACTAGTAGCGTGAGGTCAGACAAAATGCAATTCATTGTATGTCCGTTTGACTTGACTCATTTGCTTCTACTCCTTGGATTTAATGGATTTGCATGAAGCACAGAATGTCCTTATATGCAATGAGGGTGAATAGCAAGTGGAGTGACACTTGGGAGTTTCTTGAAGTGCATGGATGTAAACAATACAATAATAATAATTTGAAAAAAGAGCAAAGATGGAAAGACATCAGATTCATTTGGAAACGTTGTAGTTATTTATTCTGAAATTTCCAGTCTGTTAGTATATTATATATATATATACATATATAATATATATATATATATACGTAGTGATACTAAAAATTCAACAGCGTTTTTTTTGTCAAAATATTTTCCCATGGCTTTATAGCTGAATCAAAGAATGATTTCACGATGAGTCGATTTTAGGATAATAATTTAGCGTAGAAAATACACTTGATCAAGTTATCTGAACAATCTCAACAATCTGCACTCGTTAAGTTCACACGTGTATAGTATGTATATATATGTATGTATATCCGTACGCACGAGTTCTACAGTAAGTATTAACAAATTGACACATTGTAGGATCAAGACCCCATTTCGCTCATACTATATAATTTATTTTATACAAAATTTACTTGTTATTATACTTAAACAACAAAAAATCAAACAAAACTCCGTGCACACTTTCTATTTTGTGCGGCAAGGTCAGTAGCCATAATCATAAGGGGCATATTCCATGTAGGTTAACATACTAATACATATATAGTAATAATCAACGATTTTGAACCATACACAATTTCTAATATATATTGATCTAAGGGAAGAGTAAAATCTACAATGCTATATACTTAACCACTTCTACAAACATAAATAATAAGCAATATATAATATATATTGTTGAAGTTAAAAAAGAAAATTAAATCAGTCTTCTAGAATGGAATGTCAGGGCTCAACTGTAGCCCAAATACTTTGATGAAAAAATCCCATTGGAACACTTACAAAATGTCAACCACTTTGAATGATGAACAGCCAATTTTCCCATGAGAAAGAGAGAGAGAGAGAGAGAGAGTGAGCTTCAACAACTTAAATATCATCGTTGCAAATTTGCTCAAGAAATTTACATAAAATATCCAATAATTAGGTAAAAGTGCATTTTTCCCATGCATACAAAAGTCAGCTCCATGAATTCATACAATAATGACTAAATTAAAAACTCTCCTTCCTGGGATTATTTCTATTGTTTGTAAGAAACTCATTGTGTCTTTCTTCAACATGCGATACACCTAAAAAGAGACACGTGCAGGTTTCTTTGAAATTTTAAGTATCATTTTTTTGAATAGACTCATGAAACTACAAATACAGAATTTAGGATGAACAGTTTGGAGTTTGGAAAGCAAGGACTTGGCAAACATTCGAAAGAAACTACCATTCGATATGGGCGTTTTGTCTTTCTTGTTAGTAGAATGCCTTTATATGGTTGAACTAAAATTAGAAATTGTAACAACTGTTATTTTTCTTTCTCAAATCCAGATACAGATATGAAAAGTAACCGCATACACTAATTTTTAAGATAATGTAAAATTATAAATACATTCATGTACAGGGACAAAGTGACTAAAACCGATTTGTTGTTACTTGTGAATAAATTATAAAAATCCGTTTGTTGAGACAGTAATGGTTTCTTCAACGTGGACTGCCTCGTCTGCCTCTAGCACTACATTGTATATAAGCTTTATATTTCATGGGTAACCTTACAGTAGTACACAAAAGATTATTAACACTAACAAAATTACCTTATACAAACATGTTACTTTAATATAAAACTAATAATAATGGTCTATCGACTTTAGGCACAGAGATTAGGACAAGGTGGCATGTCACTGTGAAAAGTGACCAACTCTATGAATAAACAACGCCTTCGAATTTTTAAATATACATGTACATACCCATATACATACTCCTGTATGCCTGAACAACCAAAGCGACTTAATTCTTCTTACGAACCTTACAGCCACTTTTGAAATCAACTATACTTTACAAATGTCTTTATACTCTAAATTAGTAGTAATATTAATAATTGTGTACCGTCACAACTAGAAATCACACATAACTTACTTGGTAGAAACATCAACGCTTTTTGCCTACATAGATATATTTACAGCTGCTATATTTATATAATATAGTAATATAGTTATAATAGTAATAATGTAGGTATATAATAATAATAATCTTTAATTAGGACTTAGGACTTACTGGACATGTTAATGCCCGTATATCATCCACTTCATGCAAATATATTTACAAACATGTTGATAGTCTTGAATTTACGCGAGAATCTCGTCACCCTTGGTGCCTTCTTGAAAAATGACAGAATAGTTTGATAATTTTGAAATTTTAGTAGAATTGTGCTTCCGGTGTCGAATTGTAGTGAGGGGAAATAACAGTCAGGGAGAGGCCTTTTGGCGGGCCTGCCTGGGACGATAGACTATTACTGAAGTAAATGCGAGTTCGTATCCAAATTAAAAAATGACTGCGAAAAATGGTTGTTGTATGTTGACCGTTGCGGTTGTGGTTGTTGGGGATATTGGGGATAATCATGAAGTAAAGTATGATAGAAACTGGTTTGAATATCACAGTTTGATGATGAAGGCGGGCCCAAGGGCAACCCCTTATGTCAGCACATTGATGTTTCCTCTCCTTCAAGAGTACAAGCTACATTATCTAATCGATGGGCCAAATGCATTTTCTTACAGTATGGATCCATTTCCAAGGCCTCCAAAATCTAGAGAAATTTATTAAATTGATATTATCCTCCTAGTCTTAAAATTCCAGGAATTCCACAAGCATCCAACGATAATGTTATATAATGACATAAAATTTTAAATTCTTTGAATTTAGGATTTTTGAAGTACATCTTACCTGTGTATTGTACTGGGAGACGTAGATATATAATTCTTTTAGAGCTGCAGCGTGATCAAAATGGGCCAAGTGAGCCATTGACAACTGTTGCATGGCAGAGTTCATTTCTTGATCGGAAATTTGCGGAAGATTTTTAATATCCGCATAAAATTTCGACACAAGATTTCTGTAGTGAGGTATATCTTTGGCGAATAATAATTTACTCGAGGGTGAGTCCTTGCCGAGTCTTTGTTCTGACGTGGAGCACGCATCCATCAAAGTTTGCATAACAACGCCAAGGCTGGCTTCAACAGTCGGTGCTTTCTCAACGTCAAATATAAAGTCAGGATTCTTGATGAAATTTATCCAAAACCGAAGAGGATAACTGCAAAAAGCAATTTTAAATTCATTAAAATTTACGTTGTTTTCAGGAGTTTGTCTGACCGTCATTTCTGCTCAGCGATGACTCACATCTATTTTTAGAACCCTGGCTTTCATGTTAGTATAGTCCAGTCAGAATTCAAATGACTCATAACCTCAAATAAAATACAAGGCAAACATTATTTTGAAGTAGGAAAGAAAGTACAAGTATGAAGACTTGCCTATTCGATTTCCAAGCGTGAATCACTTCAGGATCTAAAATATTATGCCTTCGGGCTGCTTCATCAAGGAGATCAAATAACCATTTGATGGCGGATGGTAGGGAATCATTAACGGTAAAAATAGTGTCGAAGAAATCATCGACAAATTTCTGTATGGTTCCTTTGGTCGACAGGAGCCGAGTAAGAAAAATTTCTGGAATTGCTTTATGAGTTCTGTCATTTCTTGGAGTTGTTCCAGTCACATTATCTTCTTGAGGACGAACCAAATGAAATACCGGACATTCACGGTCCCTCACACTCATTCCAACACCATTACCCACGCCCGTCTTCCCAGACAAAGTGCTGTTTAAATAGGTTGTAGGATCTGCAATAGGACAATTCATATATAAAAGTTGTAATTAATACTTTTAATATTTAATTATGGTAACGTAGCTGATTGACTCATAGGGAAATTATATACTTACAATTATTATGGTAATTGCAAGGCTTCTTACAAAGTGACATGTTACTGTAGGAATCGTTAGGACGTGCGACTAGAGACACCACAGCAGAGTCCTTAACCCCATAGTGAGCAAGAGTATTAACTTTCTTCCATTCCCCAAATGTTCGAGTTGTTAAGTCTTCATCTTGTAGAGTAAGATGCCCTCCTCGACCGTGTCGCCATTCTAAAAAATTAAAACCATTGAATTTTGCATTATTTTATATTCAACTAAAAATGCCCACCAAAGGATAATATGGAATTGTATTACAAATAACTTACCTAAATCTAAATCATGAATAGACGGACGGAGACTGTAATGAGTGTTTTTGTACAACGCATCCAGGATCTTCGATTTAACCTGGCTGATAGTATCACAGTCAAGAACTTTGCACTGAATTTTCTCATCCAGTTCTTCCTGCACAACTTGAAAGGTCTGGAATAAGAAAAGTTGACGAAATTAAAACTCGATAAAGCAATCAGAATTTTCAATAAAACCAGCTAAATGTAAGACACGCAGACCATTCAAATAGCAAGAGTAGAATTGCTAACAAAGCTGATCAATGTATGATTGCTACTACTTTTAAGCTTACACGTACTTGATAAGACTGGTAAGGAATCTTTTCATAGTATGGGTCTTCTTGCACAAGATGGATAGTCTGGCAAACATAAAACAAATCCCACATAAGCATGACACGTTCACTTCATAACTTTCCGTCGTCTACATTAAAACTGATAATACCACAATATTACGTGAAATACACAAACGTAAAAATATATTCCGTAAATTGCAAAATTAAAAATAAAACGCTCAGTTTCGGAAATAAGTATCATCAACTACGTGGAAAAAACTCTCAAGACTTACGATTAAATTATGATCGATAGGCTCTCGGAGTAATCTTTCTTCCGACAACGAGTAACGAGCATCGTGAGTGTAGGAGTCAACAGGACCTTTCTCAATTTGGTACTTGATTGCTTTAAACATTAGAAAGAGCGATGGACCCGCATGATCCTTCAGGTAGCTGTACATACATAGGGCCATCCAATTGGATAACATCTTCTCCACAACCGTCTCTGTCCGACGCAACATCAACTGAGGGTATTTCGTACCCACGGACTTGTTGATAAGTCGGTGAAGAAGACTTTGTAAAATATCTGTAGCATATTCCATCTTCCCCATTAGGATTATCATCAACAAGGAAGCCACGTTCACCCTAAATTTACGAAAACAGCATTTCATACTCCACGCCATAACTTATCATATAATGATTTTTTTTAATTTCATACACTGACACTCAACATTTATAAATTTGTTCACATACTTGTCTCGCAATTTGAACGATCGTTGACCTTCCAGTGTCTCAATAAAGGCTAAAAGAAAATACTTGTTGTTTAGCAGCAGCTCAAACTGACTCATAGCCGCATCGTAATTTGTAGAAGGTCCATTGATAACCATCTGAAATATTAATAAAAATTTATAAATAAATGTATCAACAAAATGGAAATTTCGATCAATGCCACAAAAACAACTGTCTAAAAATACGAGCCAGACAGCCCAAGTATTTTAAAACTACTTTTAAACAAGGCAAATTGTATATTACTAAAAGCAATTAGTTTATAATCACAACAAACCTTAGGATCTCTTATAATTGGGTGTTCCGTCACACCGGGAAAGAACACTTTCATCACATAATCTTTGTGCTCCAAATAAGGAATAGCCGAGGCTCCCAAATCTGCTGTCAAATCTCTCATGTCAGTCTGAAGCTCAGCGAAGGCTGTAAAAATTAAAAATAATATTAAGCAATTATTTTGACGAGCAAGTAAATCCCCCATTTATTAAAAAACAGGAGCATTTATAATAACTAAAAGCAACGTTTGCGTTCCGCCTGCCTTTTACAGAAACTGAAGGAACGTTTCTCAGCAAGAATTTAAAATTGAGACAGATAGGTGGTGCACTATACCTTGTTTGCACTCCGAGCGAACGTTGCTCTCCAGTGTATCCATCTGGATCTGAATTCGCTTATATTCTCTCTCAGCTTGGGTAGATTTCCGTCTGTAAACAAATACGACGACTCCAAAGAAGGCTAGAAGAATTATAGCCGACACAGCAGCAATCCAATAAGCTTCGATGGGGAACACGCTGGTTTTGGTCAATTCATACTGCAGGTAGCCAACTTGGAATTTGAGGAATTGTCCCACTTTGACCGTCACCATGGGAAGACGTGAGTCATCAGTACCGGGAGGTTGCAAATCCGGAGGAGTACATACCAACTGGTTCTGAGCAAGGGACGTAACATTACATTTCTGGTTGCCAATCATCACGGTAACATCCGTTTCATCACAAGCTTCATTGAGATGAACTCCCTGAAAAAAAGAATTCAGCATGGTTGAGGATAATACAACAAATTAATCTTAATTTAATTCCCAGATTTAAAAGCTACAGCTCGGGGCTAGGTTAATGTGCGAACACAGACCTCAATCACAAGAGTGTCTCCTTTGTAGAGCTTCACATTGTCGGGGAAGGGACTGACAACGGGATCTTCGACGTACACGAGCTGGCACTTATCCTGTGGTAAGTAGTTCTGGAGATGTAATACAGAGCTCACACCATCCATAATGAAACCAATCCTTTTAGAGGTTTCTAAACCTCTATCCCGCTTCGGGGCGGAACCGCGTGCCGTCAGTCTTGAGGCCTCTGACACTCGCCTTTCGAACTCTACATTGATAGGTGGTGAAGGGCATTCCATTTGAGTTGGGTTGATTACAGCACATGTCTGTCAATAAAATCAATCAAAATTCTCATAATATTAGAATGCTTGGTACAAGGAACCTGTATGAACACAAAGTGCCCATATGGTTTCTTCCAGGCGACACATATAGTGAACTTGTGGGAATGCCTTCAGGAATTCATTTGCTCATATTGCAGCTAATCATGTAACCATGGAATAAAGGGACTTCTAACAGCATTTCGCACTTACGGTTCTGTTGATAATGAAAGGCGTGTGACTATCGGCGTAAACGATCATCTCCGGACTCTGGATCGCATCCAGATTCGTACCGTGAACAGTGATCATCCGTCCTCCCGACACAAAACTTTTCAGAGGTTTGATTTCAATTATCGTGGGATCATGGATGTAGCGGAATAAAGCATGATCTTCCAGAATCCTCTTAGCATTGTCAATGTTGAGCTGAAGTCTTGTAACGGTCTCGTTTGTAACTGCTTCCGAGGTTGTACAAGTGATCCTTGAACTTGACGAATGACTTGTATTCACATGGCACGGATATGACTGAAGCATCACTGACACCACTGATCCGATATTCAAATGCGATCCAACAATAGTCAATTGTGTTCCTCCTCCCCGAGGTCCTTTATTCGGAGTTATCCTTGACAACCTGATATTCTGTTATAAAAGGACAAAATATTTTAACACCTACAGGAACCCACAGCACGAAATGCTATCAAACTAGGACGCTATACTACAAAACATCCTCAATCCATTTCCGTTGGTAAAATACATTCATCAAAATCAAAATTCCTACAACAGCTTTACCTTGTAGCTAAAATGAACGGAAGAATTTGTGTAGCCTACAGCATTCCCAACTTGAATAGTGCTGTCCATTTCCCTGTCGACGGGTCCTGTTCTGCAGACAATTTTTACGGAGACCTGCAAGCACGATAAAATATACAGCGTTTAAATCACACCTAATTAATTCAGTCAAAATTAATTTCTACGTCATCCTCTACACCAGCTCGAAAATCAGCGGAAAGAGATTCTACACTTTGGCCTTACCTGATACGTCACCAATTCACAAGGCACGGATCCAATATGAATTTTCCCTCGGACGTCTTCTTCTTTAAGGCCCAAATCACTTCCTTCAATCGTTACGAATGTTCCTCCCTCCATAGGCCCACTTAAGGGTTTTATCTATAATTTGTGCAAAAAAAAACATTGAGGAAAACATCCATTCTGCGCAGAGCATCTCCCAAAATACAACAATACAAGTAATCATTAACGATACATAAGCCGCAATACCTTAATTACTACTTTGTAGAAGAACATTAAGATTTTAGGGATAAAAATTAAAAAATAAGGACTAACCACATCAATTCTTGGTTTGGGGCACTTGGAAACTGGTATCTTTGCACAGGATTCCCTAAATGAACATTGTTCGCCGCACCATGTGCACCTGTATTTGGCATTACTTGGGGTGACACAGAGTGAACAGTCTGGATGACCTCGATGAGAACCCAGAATTTCACACTTGTACAAAGTGAAGTTAGTGGTATCCAAATGATGATTTTGCTTCCACAGAACCGTCACTGAGGCTTGGTACTCACCCGTAAGAGCTTTGTAAGATAGCTGTAAAAACATCAAGGAAAAAAGACACTTGATTAGCATACTACATTGTACACACACGATTTCAACATACTTTCATTTTCAACCACATTTCGTAATCTTAAAGATTACAAATGAAGATACATCCCCTGAGCTGAACAACTCAGGTTCACAAAATAAGTTCATACGAAGCTTAATGAACCAGTAGTGGAAGGAAATAATTTTGCGAATGCTTTAAAAGTCTTACCCTGGTTTCCTCACACACTACAAATCGACCCCCTTCTACCCTCGCAGGAACTCGTAGGGTCGTATCTTCAATGTCAATTACACAAATAAAATCTGAATGGCTTGCCTGAAATTGAGAAATTTCATTTTAATACAAGGTTTTTGACTAAAGTGCCTCAAACATGGAGCCAGAAGGAAATAATACATTTGAGTCTACCCATGATACTAATTTCCATGTGAATCATCCCGTATTGTTTTGTTATACACAAATAAGGAGAGGGAGACAGAGCTAAAAAACTCACTTGACGAGGTAAATGTTCAATTTCTAGGCGAATTTTCTTGGTCATGTCATTGGGAAGGAGGAGTGGTTCACTGGTATCCTTAAATCTAGGACAAAACCCTGAGCCATGTGTTGCCATTTGAGCTGGATTCTGAAAAATTTCAATAAACCTTAAAATCCTTGCTGATATATAAAAAATGCATGGGAGGTTGCGCATATAATAAAAAAAGCATAGCAATTTAAGCAACTTCTTATACATTTATGGCTACTATGAGACCATGCTAGATTTCTAGGGGGGAATCAAAAAAATTCCTCTACCATGGTGTCTTTTACTATCATAGTTCCTCCGTATATATGTACACACACACACACACATTACATACATATCGACATTAAAGTAAAAGGAAAAAGGAGAGTGAGAGAGCATGAAAATGCGTCTGTGATAAAAAGTTCTCTTTACTTGATGCATCATGTGAAGCAGACCGACTTTTTCACCACTGACAACCGAGGAAGAGTTACAGGAAGACGTGTCATGCACGCATCGATTTTCGTAAACGCACCAACTGCAACCCCACGAAGACTTGACACAGGAACGACATCGTGTGTGTCGTGTACAATTGTAATAGTAAAAGGAACGGCTAACGAAATCCTTGTTCGTTTCTGATGACCGTACAGCCAAATCCACTTGCACATGGTCTTGGTCATCGGGTATCACAGGACGAAAGTTTAACACCGGAGTCTTACATTCTAAACCCAGGCTTTTCAACTCAGCATCAATCGGCGGTGCGTTCCCAAACACGCACTTGTATTTTGCTCCAGCCGGCAGATTTGGTCGAATCACCAATGTCACCTGGGAAAATCAAACCATTTATTTTATTCCATCATCTCCTCACATCCAAAGCCACCAAATCAACTTCCCCAAACACTCCCACTCGAAGAACTTTCAACATGCACGTCTCTCCATTTCTCCCAACCCTCCAGTAACCTTGCAAATATTAAAATTCGAGTGTATTGAATACACTGTATTCACGCGAAAATTACAACTACGTGAAACTATTCCAGAAACTCACAAAATAAACTCAACTATTTTCCAAGCTCAAATGTTACATTTGCAAAAATTTTGTAACGTCTCAAAATTGATTGTAAGAAATTCAACTTGAGTTTATATTTACACATCAATTTTGACGGCAAAGTTTTTAAAAAAAATTGTCCCAGAAGTTTCCCCTATGCTTTGCATTTGGCTTCTTAACCGAATGGTATACACAGATATTGAGACTGACTGAGTGGCATTTGGTAGTGTAACAACGTAATGGTGGAAACAATCCCTTTCACATCCTGTCAGCCTGTCTTTCTGATGGCTTGTATGCCTCAACGGAACATACATATACATATTTATGTATTTGCATAAAAACATTTTTCTTTCCACACGTCAAGGAAACAGTTTGAAAAAGCCTATTCAAATCTCATAAAAAATAAGACATCCAAAATGGAATAAAGTAGCCATTTATTCTACACGTGTGAGGTATAATGGTATAAACATATGCGTGATAAATTTCCACTGAGAGATCCAATCCCAGATGATATTTTTTTTTTACATGGAGTAGAAAGTATTATAAATCAAATATTAAAGTTTACGATATTTTAATTTGATATTTAAATCCCAATCCTGCTGTCCAAAAAAAATTATTCAACAAGCAAAGAAACAAGAAGTTCAAAAACCAGTCTTATGGTGGAATCCTCCACATTTTTACATATACACAAACAATTGCATTAATAACCTATCATATATTCATCATAGAGAGTTATAGAAAGGGAGGGTTAAGAGCTGTTGAGCATATTACTGTTGTTCCTATGAATAGTGGACAGTGTCACTGTGAGCAGGATTGTCGACAATTGTTTTTTCAGGATACAACCAACAGCTTCTTGGACTGGTCCCATTCGTATTATTATCATCATCATAAGAATGTTTGAAATTAAAAGCTGGACACACGGCCGCTCACATTTCAAGTCCACGCAGGCAATTAATCATATAGGAAAAACTTACGGATCCAAGCTGAGTGACTGGAATTCGGTCTGGCTGCGCCCTCTCAAAACTTATGCACTCCTGTCCTGACCCAACTGCCAACCATCTTGGGGAGATTGCCATGGCTTTCTTACACGCGCCTCGTACCGTACACCTGCGTTAGAAAAATTTTACATGTAGGATTGCAAATGTGAGACATCAACAGTTCTCCTCATAATTAATGTGACAGTTCTCGCCCATAAACTCTGCGAGAAAAGCTAATCTCAACCCTTCCCGTAATATATGGACTTTTGCAACAAACAGTGTCATGCAAAGCCGAGAAACAAAAAGGCTAGAAAGCTCCAATACAAATACGAGCTCTGAACCCTACATACTATCTACCATCTACATACACATCGTCGTCGTCTTTTTTTACGTCGTCGTCCTCCTATATGAACCGGCACACTTCACCTCATATTAATGCAGCACATAAATTCCCCGATGCAAGTCGTGTCCAAGGGTTGCAAGAGAGAGAGAGCGCATGCAGGAAACAAACGTAAATACCATTTTGTTCATATAACCTCTACGTTTTGCCCATTTCTCCTCTTGTCTACCATGTACCACACTCTTTCTCACACATTTTTATCCCACCTATTTCTCTTGCTATGCACAATACTAAAGCCTTTAAAAATCCTCTAAAATACTTCCAACTCATACCCGTGCTGTTCAAATGGAGCAATCATCACTAAACACAGAGGAATGCTCCTACAAATCGGACAACCACATAAATAACCTCGCCCGTCCAAATACCTTAAGAGATGCACTTATTAGCTGAAATGATGATCCTCTCAAAATACACAATACTTACATTGCATCCAACATATATAACACCATATTGCTGTATAAATTATATAAAAACAAATGTCGCGAAAAGTACAACCATCTGCACCATTATCTCCAGCTCTGATCATTCAAAAGAAAAAAGGGGACATAAAATATTAAGTACACGTACATTGCAAATGTTGGCCCAGGGTGTAAGTATAGAGCTAAATCCCTATAGGTAACAAACTATAACTCGTAGATTAAATTGCGAAAAACCATGGAACAATATAGTAGATAAATGCCAGTAAGTACATAAAAATTACAAGCTTCATAGCCGCGAGTATTAACGTAAATCAAATATCTCTCTCCGTATACATAAAAACATTATATAGAGATAGAGACGCTAAATAAATAAGAAGCTAATTCCAAAGAGCTCATGTGCAAGTATATATAGTACATACACAAGAAGGATATGAGAAGGTGCAGAAGAGAGTAGACAGTTTCTACTATATAATGGCACAATTTAATAAATCTTCCAACACATAAACATATACATGTTGATGAGAAAGATAAAGCTATAATAATAAAATGTACACATTCATATATCTATATATCCTTGAGAAAGAAAAGAGATGAGGTTTTATGAAAGTGCAGGTCATAACTTGAGAGTCTGTTCATCAAGGAGGCATAAGAATACTAAGAATAGTAGTATGCATTCACGAGAGTCCATGAGATTTGCAAGAGAAAAGATTGTTCCAGTAAAAATTCGAATATAGCTGATATATTCCTTCCAGACTCCGCTCCAACTACACAGTTTTTTCTCTTTTCGTAATGGTTACCTTTTTTCTTAGCTATATAGATATTTACATACAGGCACAACATTCCTTACACGAAAAAAAAAATCCCGTAATTTATTCACTTTCAACTTCCCTGCAATTGCTCTGCCAAGTGTAAAATGATCACCGTAAATTATGAAAATGTGCACAAAACTCCCGAAATCCTTTTGAACTTTACGATATTTTTCCTCTTGAATTTTCTCATTAGTTTACTCAAGTAGTTTGGAATTTACTTGAAATACCATAAATTATTTATCGTCTCTCCAAGTTCCGCTCCAGACCTTCCTACATCCACATACATACCTACTCTACTATGTACATACCATGCATAACCCACGAGACAAAAAAAAACTACATGCTACAAAAACCTCTCAATCCCAACGTCCCAGAGCAGTCTTCGCCTACTATAAAATTCAAAATCAAATTTGTTCCAGCAAAGCAAGTAATATTATGAAGAGTTCTACTTTTCTCAACCTTTCCTCACAATAAAAACCTTGTAACAACAAAACTAGCTATAGAGAGAGAGAGAGAGAGAGCGAGACTAATCTTATATAGGAAATAATTGACACTTTAAGTCAATTTGGCTGGAGACCAAACGCAAACTTTGATTTTTCACTTGCTCCTATAATATCCAAGAGACTAATATAAATGCCATGTCCATATATGCACTCATATCTTGTTGGAAGCACACAGACCTCCAGCTTCTCAAAAGATATCTCTTTCTCTCCTCATCTCATACACTTTACGACCCACTCACACATATATTATGCAAGCTGGTGTTTTTGAATTTGCGGAAGCACACGAGAGAGAAAAAGCCTTTCCTTACTCTCTTCTTACTTGTTTTTACTATATTTATATAGCCTCAATAGCACTTTACATGCCCACGATATGTGTATCTATCTCACTCACTCATAGTCCAGCTTAAGTTATATCTTCATGGACAGATCGATAGTAACTTCTCAAGTCATTCAGTAGAAATACTTTCTATTCTCAATGCCAATACAATATCGCATCCTTTCTGCACATATATCTTTGCCAAATAAAAAAATAAATAAAAACCACTACAAATCCTTAGACTCTGGATATACACTTATTGTAAATTGTTGATACTTGAAAGTAGTATATGGCATTTTCTATCTGGTGTATTTGTGTGTAGAGAGAGAGAGAGAGAGCTTTGACTTGAGCACACAAAACCACCATAAATACAATATACAATCTGGCGTAAGAAGACCGACAAAGAGTCACGTAATAAAATATGTGAGATTCTCACGCTAGGAAACCAAATGTTGGGTAAACCATGGCAAGCCACCAGATAATCACAACTCGATCCAATACTCTTCCTCTAAATTACTCCCCATACATGAAAATAGTTTCCCTTTAATTGAGGGTTTAGCAAAAATAAAGGATCATTTTATTTTAAGGCCCTTTCCCTATACCATTATTTCTACACATACACATTATTATACACAAACACGAGTCAGAGCACGCAAGCTAAAATAACCAGAGTGGTATAAATTATTTTCATCCATAAGTTAACATTGTCACAAATTTATGCTTTTGTACTTTTAGTAGAATTCCCTACTTTTCCCATTCATCTTTCACATAAATTTATATATGCCCTCTCTCTGAGATGCATCCGTAATAATAAGGAAAGGTAGTAGTATCAATAGCTAACGCATATGAGGAACACAAGTTAGATTGTAGGTTGATTTCATGTGAGGTTAGCCGATATACATGTAGGAACCAAACAATGGGAATATAAACAGAAGGACAAGATGCTATAAGCTCTCATGGGCACCCTCCATGTATAAAATACTTTAGTACAAACAAAAGAAGGGAAGAAAGAATCTTGATGCAGACAATAATGGGAAAGAAGGGGTAGGAGAGAGAAAAAAAATAAATGCATAAAATAAATACTGAATTCAATTTCCATCTCATGGCAATAATATTGTTGAAAATCAAGTTTTAGGAAGAGAGTAGCAATTATTTATTATTACCTTTTCTCTAATGAGCACCACCCACAGTAAGGATCTCGGGAGCTGAGACAAGTACTGCAATTCGTCCACATCTCACACTGCTCCACCCGGACCTTAATCACCTGTAACAACAATAGGCATTCATTTCATTTTATGCGTCTCCCCTAATAAAAACTAAATCTTGGCTGTAAAATTAAATTGGAACAGCTTCTACGTCTTCCTCCTCCTCCGTCTTAACCCACATTTTACATCATTCAAAACTACTACCATACCAGAGATTTGAGGGAGCAAGAGCCAAACCATGTTATTTTAATTGTATATAAATACATATATTTTGTATATACAGATATACAGTTAAAATGTAAATACATACATAGAGTTTTTTAGTCTACATTTATTTCCCTCCATCATTTATGTCAATAATGTGTATTCAAAATCCAAGGGTAAACCCCAATGCGTGAAAGTTCAATAAACTCCTTTCATAAAAATCTTTCCCCCTAGTAAATCTTACAACATTGCAATTATTATTTAATATATTTTTTTTCATCTTCGTCATTACTCATAATTACCACATACCATGGGCAGGGACAACAAAAGAATCAAACTTTGTTAAAAATATTAATAGAGACTTTTGTCCCCGCCTCATCAAAAAAAAAATACATTCAAATGAATTATAATAAATTAACATTCAATCCCCTCCTCGAATGTAAATGTCCTTTAAATTGGATGAAGACGAAATATTTAATTTACTGGATTTATCAAGTCCCTTTTCTAGACGTAAATACCTGGAATACATCCGCTCCAATGCTAAATGTCACTTTGAATTATGTTCTCCTCATTTTTTTCTCAAACAATTCTTGTATCCCAGCTCAACGAGCTTTATATTATAACTTGATTATAAATCCCTCAACTCTCAATCCTCTTGTATTTTTGAACATATTATAAATAGCAAGAAGAGTAAAAATTCCAGGAACTTTTCTCCTCCAAAGTAGCATTACATTATAAAGTTTACCGTTTTTGCAACAACAAAAAAAACAGAAAGGAACTTAGCAATCTTTTTAGCTAAATAACATGGCATTTTGTTAACTTGAAAGCAGCAACTCTTCTATCCTTTGAGAACCTTCTTTTCGAGATTACTTGTTCAGAGAAGGTAATAGTAAGAGAAAAAAAACTTGTTTGTTGTCCTTTCACAAAATACAGTACCTTCGCTAATGTCAGTATAAAAGTACATGCGCTATGGAATTTTTTCTTCCTATTACAGAGATTGTAGAAATAGCGAGAGAGAGAGAGAGAGAGAGAGTGAAACGTGGAAGATCTAAATTTGGTGCAGAAAATACCTAGAAAAAAAGATTGACTTCGCAATAATGCAAGCCAGCGACAAGGAATTTAAAGGAAATCCACAACTAGAGAGATTTGTCTGTATATCCTCCATCACTTCTCTCTCTCTCTCTCTCTCTCTCTCTCTCTCTCTCTCTCTCTCTGTCTTTTTCTCAAAGGAAAGGACAAGACGCGACAACAAGGTAAATAACTGTTCACAGTTCAAAAAATTACTTTGTATCTACTCCTTATACTTGTACTGAGAGCTATTCAATAGCCTGACTTCTTTTTTCGGCATTCTTTCACAATTGGATTCACGGACGACCATCAAAGAATCCAATATGTATGGTTAAAGTTTCCGACTTACTAGAATATGGTTCTTCTCTCTCTCTCTCTCTCACTCTCACTAAAAAAGTATGGGGTACTTATTGCCATCAAGAATGTTGTGCCCTTTCGGGCTCCAAAGTATCCTAACGATCGACAACTTTTAGCTACGCTTCAACACATGTAACTTTCTATGAAACATCTTGACTTGATCCTACAGAGAGTTATGTACACGTTCTGTGTATGTCTACATATGTAACTGAATTTCTATACATGGCATTCCTCAAGATTTAATTTGACAAGTACAAAGTTCCTCCGACGTACGCTTAATGTCATTTTCCAGACTGAATTAAATTTTTAAACCTATGAAGAAAAAAAGGGAGTGAGTGAGAGAGAGAGAGAGAGAGCAGAGCTTTCCTGCTCTTGTCCAGCATAAATGTCACTCATCATCCCATAAAGTACTTATGTACAAACAATTACAACACATTGTAAGAACATATATATATATATATAGATCGGGTAGCTACACGACAAAGTGGATTTTTTTTTATAAATGTTCCCTTCCCCCGCTCAATTGACACCTTGTCATGTAAATTGTCAAATATATTACGGTAACAAGCATGAAGCTAAAAATAAGTCTCTTCTAACATGTAAGTCTTTGCAGTCAATAACATTTCTCTCAACCAAAATCTCACGGAGGGTCATTATATTTTTAATTTACCAAACATCAGCTTTTATTATCACGTATAGATACAGATAGCTTACGGTTTAATTGGGATTAACGAAACTTGATTTCTAAAACTGTGCCAAAACTCCCTTACCTTATTCGTGCTCAAGACATAAAGGAAATGACCACTTGGATCAAGGACCGTGTCGGGTAAAATTGCAAAGCCAGGATCCACTTCAACATCTTCATAATGGTCCACTCGTAAAGCTGATGAAAGTAAAATCTGAAAAAGAATACATTATAATTTCATTAGAAATATATCCTTGGAATTATGCTCATTATTCTCCTTTTTTCTCAAGCAATAAAACTACCAATACGAGGATGACATAAATTATCAATAAATTCCTTGTAAATTCTAATAATAATGAGGCTATGCCATTTCCTGCATTACAATAACTTCTATAGGTTTTCATATGTTTACACATATGTTAGCTGAATACAGTGGTTGGATAACATTTGCTTATCTTTGGGAAATCCTTCCAAGTACTCCCATATGGCTTCACTCATATATGAGCGAGTATAAAAAATCTTTTCAAGATCTCACAAAATTTCTAAATTTGTAATCAAATTATAAAATCACAATGCACAAAGTGAGTTGTTGTGAAATATCAAACTACATCGACCTTTTCCCCATAAATGCTCAACTCAGTTGGAACTTGTGGGATTTATATGGGAAGGTTAGTATGGGGGTAGTGTTATATTTGCAATAGGAGTGAGTAAAATAAAGATTTGGATTTATTTTGACATCTCTTTTTACATAAATAAATAAATCAATTCAATCTCTACCATCGCAATGAGATCCAATAGGAAAAGATGATTGTATAGCCTTGAGCAGTTACAATATGTATGGGATCGTAATACAAGTAATTTTTCCCAATTTAGTCCTCATATACGACGACTCCCGACTTGGAAATTTACTTGTTGGAATCCTGTCATTGTTGGAACCAAGTCATTAAATCTTTGTATAGCAAAGGCAAAGTTAGAAAAACTCCACTATACGCCAAATTCCTATAAATGCATGTAGTAGCTTCTATAAGAACTAAGTTTCCGCCATCATAAATAAGGCAACTTGGGGCAGTTCTTATGTGAAAGCGTCACAGAGGCAAGTTGAGAAAACTACACGTAAGAAATAATGTAGAGCCTTAAAAGAAATATGGTCCAGTATATTGTAATGTAAGCGCTTATTGCTCTTTACATTTTTCCTTATAGAATGAATAAATTCTACTACTTGTCTAAAAGTATCCGGCCAGAGGCCGTTACCTATTTACTTTACGACCCAACATTAACATCTACTTTCCCTATGAACTTCCATTTACCTAGTATTATAGTAGTTCTTAGGAACAGCAACCAGTAAGGCTCTATCTTATGTATTTACCCACCACCACCATCACCACCACCACAGAGCCTGCATTTCTCGAAACTCTAACAAATCCCCCTGTAGGTTATGTATCCAAGGCAATTATTTAGATTCAAAGGAATATTTTGTAATGCAACACACTTATCCCTCTATATATTTCCTAAGTTGAGCTAACCAAGTATGTGGATTCTTTTGCATAGAGGAATAGTAGGTCAGATCTCATCGTGAACCATTGAAGGACACAAATCCCATCGTATTCTTAAGCTGCACACAATTATACATAAGAGCACGTGAGCTAAAGTAAGGACATTTCCTCCTTATAATCATAAACCTTATCAAAAGGTCCTTTTTCCCTTTCCAGAGATACACGCAGAGGAAAACTTTTTTCACTCTAGTTTTCACACTTCTTCTCCTAACACACTCAGAGAAGAGTCAGAAATATGCATGGTGAATAAAAAACAAATACTCTTGCATTCTCTGAATCCTCCATATCCTCGCACAATCCGAGATATGCAAAACAATGACTTTTATTTCCATGTAAAAAAAAACATGCGACACAGTTACACGGAAAAATATAAGGACTAGAGTTTGGATGGAAACTATGGGAATATATGAAATGACTTTGATAATACAAAGAGTTAAGTATACTAGAGATACGCAAACTTGCATAGTCTGTACTTTACACATACTAAAACTAAGTAAGTAAGTTAGCTCAATTGTGTCATTGGAGTCTGTTCCTTGCCTCCTATGTATACATTTTTAGACAACTTCTGACAAGATATAATAAGCTCAATTTCTTATAAGCTTCTCCTCTCACCAACAAATTCACCTTTTGCATCCATTCCTTTTTTTTTGTCTTGGGACAATACAAAGAACTTTACCTGTCTAGACACATTACAGGAAACTCCAAGTCATTTTTTATAGAGCTAACCCACCGCATGCTGCAATAGATTCCCATGCTACAATAGTTCTTCCAGCTAAACGATCATATACACTATTGTGGCCTGGAGCGGTCATAATGTCTCGCAACATAATAACTTTATCATGATCAAAATTTCCATAATCATAAATACATATATGCAACTTGACACACCAAAAAACTCCAGCCAAAAGCTGTCAACTGAGCGATTCAAGTCAAAGTCCAACCTTGTTCTGCAACCCTAAAGCTGTGTAGAGTGAAATATAGGCGTAAATAAATACAACCGTTTTTGCAAGCATCAATGTCATGCACAAATAATCAAATAATTGACACATTACAAATTTACATCTTAATTGCAGAGTATACTTGAATTCTAGCGTCCACATTAAAGTCTTAAACTTTCCTCAAGGCTTAGCACCTCCAAATGTTTCTACTGAGATCTTCTTTAGAATTGTGTGTGTGTGTGTGTGTGTGTGTGGTAAACACTAGGCAATAAATACAAGAGATAATAATATTAGTGAAAACATTAATTTGCTACAAATGGAGGAAAGGGCAGAGATTGACAGGATCCAATGACGTGTAGCTTGGGAGAATTCATATTAATTGGCAAGAGTCCAAAAGCTATCCGCGATTGAATTCCTAAATAGAAAATCCCTTGTCGCACTTATGGACTAATGGGGAAATAGAATTTGACACCAAAGGCCAGACCTACATATTTGAATAGTTTTCTGTTGAGACGGAGCGGAGCGGGTGAGGAAAGGGAAATTGTGGAAAGACGGACACGAAGGACGTAGAAAAGCAAAAGAGAGGAAAACTGGGGAGTTGGAAGAAATAAATCGATACATGGGAGCGCCCTAGACCAGAATAAGACACAACTTGACTGGGAAGTGGGAAGTAAAGTGAAAGAATAATCTCTAGCTCAACTGACTTGAGTGAACAAGACGAAACCAAAGGGAGTCCAAGCATTTATTCACCATAGAGAGAGAGAGAGAGAGTAACAACGGTGTAGGAAACATTGTACGCACCGTCGCTGGAGCAAAATAAAAAAATATCTCCGATCAAGAGTCCATGTGTATTTACTTGTGTGTGCGAGGGTTGCAAGAGAGAGAGAGAGAGAGAGAGAGAGAGAGAGTGAAAGTAAAAGAGAGGGAGAGGAAAAAATCTAATCCTATCTTCGCTCTTGTGCTCGGGTGACGTTTTCACTTCCCTTTTATTCTTTTTGATCCGATGGTCACTTAGAGAGAGAGAGAGAGAGAGAGAGAGAGAGAGAGAGCGAGAGAGAGAGAGAAAAAAGGCTGAAGAGTAACGTTACAGGATCTACTAACAGAAGAAACTCTTGTGGCAAGCATCCCTAATGTCCTTGCTTACTTCTTTCGTCAAAATCTGCTTCCTATCATGGACTAGAGTCATTATGACGCTTGACGCTTGAAGGGAAAGGATTGGTTGTGAAGAGTTGGTCTATTCATGTCCGTGTATTTAATACTTTTGTTCTACTTTCCAAAAGCCTTTCTCAATTCCTCCACCAACTTCCTCCCAGGTCAGACATGTTTTTTGAGTAATACCAGCCATTTTTCTTGGAACAAATGGACTTTTCGACGCTCCGTCCAAATTTATTCACAACCCAAATGTTATCTCTACACATAAACTACAAACAATGACTTTGTTCTCGAGAAATTTAATTTTCTCTCAACTCCATTTCATAACAGAACAAATAAAATGCTCCCACAAGAATAACATGGAGGAATTTCCTCTCTCTCTCTCTCTCTCTCTCTCTCTCTCTCTCCCTGCAGAAATTCTTTGACCATATAAACATTACCCGGCTGCATCAAATCCCACAGTAAAGTGCAGGGAGGATAATAGAGACCCGAGGCAATGTAATAGCAACCAAAAGCATCTTTCCATGCCTCAGAGTGCTATTAAATCAATTATTTATCCCTACATTACCCCAGAACGTTTGTAATGAACTCAAAGCACTCAGCATTATGGAAACATTCTGGGAACTAAGTCCACATGTTAAGTTAGAATCATCTCAGAGTTCCACCTGCCAAAACATATTAGAGCAACAAATGTTTGTATCAAGACTTGATTCCAACTTGGAAGTCTTCATTTAACATTAAATTACATTTTCAAGGGAACTTTACTATCCCATCTCATGTAAATTCTTAGCCTAACATTCCTCAGAATATTTGTGTGGGTGCTCACTTAGCAAAATATTCCACTTTATTATTGTGCATGCCTATATATACATACATACATATATAAAATCATGTAAAAATGAAGAAATGAGATGATACTCAAATTTTTTACTACTCTACCTCGGCGGTGTATTGTTAGTTTCTACATTTCATGCATTTATGCACGCAGACATTAGCTACTATGCCCCTCTGACCCAATCAATAAATTCCTCCGGTGTTCCACATTTGGATGAGAAAAAAAGTAGGCCAAAGAGCTATGGTTAAAATTTTCAATTACTCTACACTATGCTCGTCCGCTTTGTTTTTGAAAACTCCCTTTTCCTCTCATCTCCAACGTCACAACTGCTTTAAGGAGAAATACATTGGGCAAGCTCATGGCTTGGTCTTAAAGGCATCTCCGAGCCATTTCGGATGCACCATAAAAGAAAAATGTAGGAATTTATGTACGTGATAGTCTTAAAAAGATACTAACTCTTTTAAAGGCAGGATTTGAATGTGCCATTCCTCGTATATAGTAGAGATGCTCAAGACAATCTTTCAAATCCATTTAAACCTACTATGCGGGTGTGTACATGCACAAATGTACATACATATATCCTACTCATATGATAACTATAAAGGCATGTTGGAAGGGATAAAATTTAAAATGTAATTTCTATGCAACTCACACACGCTCAGATGACAACTATGGAGAGTGTAATATCCTAAACATGATAATAATAATATTTCTCGTGCAGAGACACCAACTTGATTTACCTTTTTGATAGTTCCATGGCTAGTTCCAACGAAGGCGACAGTGTGTTGCTCGGTAACTGCCAGAGCCACTGACGTGAGAAGAGTTTCTTGGAACTGGATCGCTGCCGTTTGTACTATTGGAATGGATCCCGAGATTTTTAGGCCAACTTCACAAAAGTTCGGGATATTTCCTGCACCCTGTTGACAACAAAGAAAAACAACATTTTTAAAACCAAATCCTCCTTTCAAGTCCATTTTGCAAGGATTCCTTCCCCCCCCCCTTGTACTACGGATTTATTTTTACCATACACAAAATCATTTCTGCCCGGCTTATTATTAACTGCTATTACACGCTATAATATGTAGGACATTTATTCAAGGTCTGTTTACCTTTAACCTTTAAATTCATCCCTGATTCTGATTCTATGTATGTACATTGCTAGACTTAATACTTAAGTATTAGTAGTTTTATTTTTAAATATGTTTACCATACATGCCTCAGAATAACTTAGAAAATCTACTATCTATACCTTTGAAACTTCCCACGCTCCCCATTTCCCAGCACGTAAGTACATACATACTCAAAAGACTGGCTACAAATCCCTCAAGCTGTTTTACTTTACCTTTATCACAAATTTACCTTTGCATTCATTGAGCCGTGAGTGGAGAAATAACATTACTGACGCGATTAGGATTAGGAAAACACAGAAGGAAATGTATGTATCGCAAAAGAGAGCCAGGCATAACAATATCCACGCACCCCTCCCCTCCTCCTCCTCTTTCACAAAAGCCCATGCCATTGGAAATTGTTTGATCTTATCAGCAGATATATTTTCTACTCTAGGATTATCTTACACAACTTTCCATCAACAACATTCTATACACTATCAACAATCATGTTCACAATTCTCAATATCCCCTGCCTCCCATCATCATACGGCATTATTTCACAGGACATTATTACAATAATGGACTTCTTTAAATCGACACAGATTCCCTCAACTGTGTTACTATTACTATATGCCTACAAAGTTTTCCTCCTCCTTTCCAGATACAAATAATCGTCGAGATAAAATATAAGGAACGTATAATACCCAAGTTTATTACTGTCTATGTACTACAATGAGTACATTAATTTTAGAAGGAGTCAAATTTCCAAGAGGACAAGAGCCAACCTCAATTCGAGCGACCCAATGGCCAAATCCTACTCATTAGCTGGTGCAAAGCCAGTGCGGGATATCAGAATGAGCTGATCATTTTGATTTTCTAAAAGCTACTAAATTATTACCATCTCAGTGAAAATACTTTCCCCTCCACACCTACTCTATTAGCTATGCCACATAGGAGGGGTATACGTATATATCTGTATAGGAGAGCACCTACGATCATTCTGTCACGCATACGTACAAGTGACTCTGTTCTCAATGCCTAAATGGAAACACATATAAGCACGTAATGAGGAGGTATAAATATCCATAAATGGCGTCATACATAAAGAGATACTTAAATGCACTCAAGATGAAAATCACCAGAGGCTTGCAATATGAGTCTCAGATCAATTTCAACAACCCATCATCCTATAACTATAGAGCGTTGTGATGGAAGTCCTATCGTGTATCCTTTAAAAGCATATCTAGTAACAAGCGCGTATAATGACACATCCTTCAAGGGGAAATCCACAGTTGCTTTTACTCCCACACCGCTTCTCGCTTCTGATACTGGAATTAACGCCGTGTGTGACAAATTTACTTGAATACCGAAAGGGACGGCTCTCGGTGCGAAAAAAGCAACAAGCACCCAGGGCGGTCGATTAAAATTAAAACAACTGCTGCCTTAAGGTAGAGTATCACATTAAAAATAATGTCAACCCCGTATAATAACATCAACTTCCTTCATCCCCCCTCGACACACTATTCTAATGTAATTACACACTCCCACGATGACTCCAACAACCAACCTATTCTTTCGCTCCTTTCAAACTTCTCCTACTCCCACTCCTACCCATAATTCCTCTAGTTCAGGATTTAATTCAAGAACAATGGGAAAAGGTCTCTTGAAAGATCAAAAAATAATCTCATTCTATCCTTCCCTACACATTAAATTCAATTGACAAGTATAAAGTTAAAGTTTCCAGTCAAATTTCCCCATTTACTTTCTCTCTCCCCGCTTTCTGCTAAATATTTTTTTTCATTATTATTATTATTCACAACTCTATTTTAAAATTCTACATTCCTTTGATTCCTCTGGGCACTCCTCTACACTATTTTTGTATAGATATTTTATATATATATATATATTGTGACAAGTGCGTGGAAGGAAAATTCAACTTCATAAAAGTTGCTCACAATTGCAATGCTATATTATAAATGTACAAACAGAGCTCATAAAAACAACACGGACATAAATACGGATTGGAGTTTTGGGGACAGGATTTATTATTTGAGAGAGACAGAAAATGACGTCGAGTTGTAAGTCAATAAAAATTAATCAGATTAGAAAACATATTATTTCCTTGTGACTCCACTACTTCCTTACTTATTAGAAGGAGCAGGAGAAGGAAGGCAAAGGAGATCCGAGGAGGACCGAAGGGAAGAAAAGCTCTTAGTGAGAGGACAAGTAGGCCCAGTAGTGTCTTGGAGTAGCAGAGTAATTAAGTGGCGCTCAAGCACGGCTCTTGTGACTGTTATCAGACACAACTCTCCTATCAACATCTCTCCCGAGTAATAGTTTAAGAAACAATAGAGCAATCTTCCTCACAGTGCCAAGGAGCATTACCTTTCTTATATCTACTAAAAACTAAATGCTTTTCTCTTAATTCTAACCTTCCATAATATCCTTTGCCCAATACAATTTAAACAGATAAGTGGTTTCGGCTTTACAACAAAAAAAAACATTCTCAGCTACCTTTTCCTACATGAACCTATCACTAGATTTGATCTCATCCTATATACTTAAACACGTACAACTTTTTAAACTGCTCACGAGTAAGTAATCTCCATGTATCCTTTGAGGGGTTCTATATGAATTTTCCC
Source organism: Spatulosminthurus flaviceps (assembly GCA_034693705.1). Classification (NCBI taxonomy): domain Eukaryota; kingdom Metazoa; phylum Arthropoda; class Collembola; order Symphypleona; family Sminthuridae; genus Spatulosminthurus; species Spatulosminthurus flaviceps. The sequence continues at coordinate 11,661 of JAQFXU010000242.1, read as the reverse complement.
AAACATCTACTATGCATTTCCCATACACTCACATATATGTAAGAAGGTTGGGCTGGGAGCACATTAGTGTGGAAACTGGAAAAGAGCAGAGAATTTCTGGATGTTCTCATTCAAGGGTTTCAAGAGCACATCACTTCCCTGCCATTTCCCTACATTACATTTCTCATTGGAGGTATATGTACAAGAAAAAAGGAGAGAGAGAGAGAGAGAGAGAAGGAAAGAAAAAATTGAAAGAGCTTGAAAAAGTCTTACTTTAGTAGCAAGTACAGATCATAGAGAAAATGTTCTAAAATGAGCACTCTCTCTCTCTCTCTTTCTGTCTCACTAGTGTAAGAGGAGAATATAAAGCTTTTGTAGGGCAGATGAATAAAAGGTATTTAATGAGACTTCCCACTGTTATGAGCAGTCCCTTCAAGGTTGGCTTTTTCCTTCCCTCATTCTTTTTCATACCTTCAGAGCCATATCCCTTCACAATGAGAAATGCTTTGTTTGACTTGGCGGAAAAACTCCGTTTCCACCGACCCACCCATGGAGGATCAAGGCACAGGTAATACTTTCACACAGCTACATACGTTTTCCCTGTATCCATGCCTACATACATGGAAACTATACCTACTAAAATATGTACATGTTCACTGGAGCTCCATTTGTAATAAGATTGTTTCATTTTATGTACATCCACGTAAGCCTCGCACTTTACATGTATAACAAAATTTCTATGGTAAAATGGTACATAGTTGGAGAGAGTTTCACATGGAGGGAAGGAGTAGTGCATGAAATCCCATATGCTCCGTGAGTCGGAGCAAGGTTTAATCTTGGACTAACTGAATTCCTTGTGCTGAGTGAAATTATTTACTCGTGTATAACCTAACCGTGGCAAGGAACTGAAATTATTACCCATCCTGTAGCATTGTACCCTTGGCATAGAGGGATCCTTGTATTTATGTATAGGTGCATTAAACCAGGTCAAATGTGATGTACTGTTGGAAGGTATAGAAAATACAAATGGGAGTTATTGTAGAAAGGAACCGTGGCAAAAGTCTCATTGGACATTTAGTAATGCACTTGAGAGCCGTAGATTTTTAGAGCCAAGTGGAAAGAGTAGTTTGAATGGTAAGTGTCTATGTCTCCTAGCAATGCATGCATAATGCACGGACAATAAAGAGTTTCCAGTAAAAAAGGCACATTTCAACGGATGCACCTTATTCATGGTGGTAAATTAAGGGGGAAAAAATTCAATTGTGAAATTGGATGAGTTTTCCCGAGCACTGTCAGAATAAGATAAGGGAGAGTGAGGTTGGGAAGACTGGAAGTGATAGTACATAGTTAATTAGGAAAAAATCTTACCCCAGGTTCGAAACACTTCCCTTCCAGAATAGGTCCTGAGATATAGTCCATATTACGATTCTCTACAGTTCCATTGAAACAAACGTGAATGTTCTCGGTGAACTTTGCCTCAATATCTCGGAGTGAATAAATACAAATGGCAGACTCCGAGCTGGGCTCATTGGTAATCCCTTTACTCTGAGCAAAGACACCAACGAAGACTAAATCACCTTTCGCAATGCCCAGACTCTTTGCAAGATCCTCCCTTGCCGGGATAATCTTGGCATCTTGGATAATATTGTAACTATTGGCGGAGTTACTATTGTGATTATTACTTCTGTACAGACTGTTGAGGCCATTGCACTCCAGAGTGACTTCCGTGTAACTGTCGTAGTTTGCATCGGTGATGCAGGTTCGAGCGAGGCGGGAGACATAGCCTTGCTCCTCAAAACCATGTAAATAGGACTGTTTCTGGACAATGACGAAATAAGCGTAGTTACTTGCATTAAAACCATACACATATTTGACGAGGAAATGATCTCGATACTTCACATCAATCCTTAACATTGACTGTTTTGCAAAGGAGTACTCCGCATAGTCGAAATTGTACAAGTTCCTCGAGGAGATTGCCGGCACATCATGACGAAAGTCACCATTGTTTGTGAAAGTCGTCCCGACATATAAAACATTCGAGACTGCCCACATGGAGTACTTGGCGGGTCCGATGAATGCGAACGTGGATGAATTCTCATCATTTGCAGCTACAGCGTGCGGAGCAAATTCCGGGGGTAGTGTAATATTTGTCAAGTTATATTTGTGACACGCTCCTTGTGAGACTGAGCCACATGATATCAGGGCACGAGACGTTGGATCCACTAGTAACACTTTATTCACATTATTTGTCCAGCCCGTAGCTTCCCCACTATCTTTATCCTCCCTGCAACCACTTGCATGACAATTTGGATTATCCATTTTCGGACCTGTCGGCACAGTCGCTTCCAAACGTAAATTCCCATTTAACTCATACAGACGATTCACTGCTCCCACATACGCTCTCCCTGAGTACGGATCTATTGCCAGGTGCTTGAGCACAAAAGACTCGTTGATGGTCACGAACTGAGCCACCACGGCTCCTAAAGGATTTTTCCCGGGATCCGGCGTGGGTGGGGCGGAACACCCCAAATTTATTAATACTCCCCATACGATAACTAATGCGAAGCTTACAGGAGTGGGGCTTCTCCTCAGCCCACCTGACCCAGGGAGAAGGCCGTCCTTCCCTGTCATCTTCAGTAATGACCGGACGCGCATTCTTCCCCACAAGCCGTAATCTTCAAATCTGTAACAAATAAATACACACCTCATTAATATCCTGTCTCACTCATTCTACAAGATATATCGAGTCTCATTCATCTCTCCCTCCATCTTCACAAGTTCATTTCAACAAGTTACCCAACCCATGCTAAGGCCATTCCTCACCCTTCTCAACCCATAAAAATGCTCTAATCCGGATTAATCCTAAGTTCATTAAAAGTGTCAGTCCTGAAACCTAACCCGGCAGCCTCCTCATGTTCTGCATGGACAAAAACTCACATGTTTTCACACCAAACTAAAAAAGTGTTAAACTCATCTCAACTCTTTCGCAATAACCACTTTTGACAGGTTTTCATATACCTCACTCCACTTCTTCCAACAATGCTCCTCACCTCATATCACATCCAGCCAAGACAGATACTTTTGCCTAATGATTTTTTTTCATCCCACCATCCATATCACCTTTCCACGACCAACCTCGTCCAAGAGCTTATGTTCCTTGTTGTGGAAATATACACAAGCAACCTCCAGGGCTTGGATAAATACATGGATGTAGGTCCTCCGTTCCACATTCACTAAACTTGAAAATTAAAAATCCCTTAATCCGTGCATTGAACATTGAAAAAAAATCTACTTTTTGGACTAAAGGATATTTACAATGGCATGCCTACGCCGAAACATCTTTCAGTAGCGGTTAGAAGCCAAAGTAAAGTCTCAGCATTCAATTTCCATTGCCAAGAAAATTCATATTAAAAATTACACACATTAGATTTGGGTCTGCATTGTAACTCCCATCATTGCTTTGATGATGTACAGCCTAATTTTTCTTAATAAAGAATACAGAAGGAAATGTTATTTATTAACCTTCGAGAACGATTTCCTACATTTCAGCTGTCACAACCCATATTTACCTTAACGAGGCATTTTCCGAAATTTTATTCAATCACGCATACATATTTACAAGACATCCATGCCAACTGTATGGATGATCCTAAAAATAGATAATAATAAAGGCTTCCAGTTCTGAATCCTTCCAAAGGTCACACAACACACGTGCGTTAAGTCTATAGTTCTCAAAGCTTTTCACAGCTTAATCAATCCACTTTTAGTGCTTCTGTTCACTACCAGGAAAAATTAAATTCTCTTCAATTACTCCACTGACTTTCTCTCTCTCGCTCTCTCTCTCGCTCTTTGTACCCAAAACAATGCTATAGATAGTTATAAGCCATAGCACTCCATCTAATATAGCTACCGATCCAATGAAATTCCCTGAAATTTGATATTATCATCATCTCCTCACACACCCCCAAAGTAATATCCCGTTAACAGACAAATTAAGATTTGTAGCTCCCATTTCCCAAAGACACACGCACACAGAGGGAGCAAGGCACAAGAAATCAAGTCAAATTACTCCCAACAGTAGTGACGTAATTATACGAAATCAAGACCCTTTTTAGCAGAGAAGGTTGGAAAAATCCTCATTTAGAAAACCAAGGAGACTTTTTTTTGTTCACTTCCAGAGGATTTCCTGTGGTCGCAGAAAACCCCCCCGTCTCATTACTTCTAGTTAACCAGACATTTCTGACAGTTCCACTTGTCACAATTGGAATTCTCAATACTCGTCATTTTTTCTACCTTATGGGAAATCCTGTACACTTTTACTTCCACGTAGTTAGAGGAGATGAGCGGAGCTGTGAAAATGTAGTATTCTTAACTAGGAAAACGAAGCATAGCTGACAGGCCGGAGCGAGGACGCGTTCAGGGATAAGTGTGAGAGGAGGAGGGTACAATCCGAAAAAGTTGTCATCAGGAGCGACAAAGTTGAGACATCTCTGACTTCTTCAACTTTTCACAAGATTAATTTTTCATGTTTGAAATGTTCCTATGTCTAATATCCTCTTGGCATGTATTCTTTCCCAGGAGTAGTAGTTTTTCCATGTAGCGGGGCCAAGAAGCAGTGGGAGTAGAAGGTGGCCCAAGAAAAAATTCTACGGATATTCTTGACTAGACCATGTCGTAACAAGATAAATTTCTCCAATGCAATGCTAACAGTCAGAGTAAAAAGAAACGAGAAAGATGTGATGCATGTGTTTCACTTGACACTTGTCGGCTGTCCTATTGCCACTCCAAGCACATAATTTGCTACTTGAGCCAGCTTTCCTCCTATATAACGAAATGTATTCATTTCTATAAATATCATTTTGCAACAACAGCCACAACTACACTACTCACAACTCTACCCTATACTTGACAACTATCAAAAAATATATACACTACACATAGGATTACTACATCTGTGCCCTAACACACACACACACACACAGAGACCAAGGTGTTGTTCCCTGATTTTATCTCCGAAACAACTATGTGGCAACCAATCCGTCATGTAAACTTTGCTCTCACTTCACAGTTTTAGTCACAGTCAGTCAGTAATACAATCCTCAGAAAACAAACGGAGAACCATACAGACCCTACAGAAAAATAGAGAGCAGGAACTATATAAAATCCAAGTTAATTTATTTCCAGCTTCTACTATACACATAATCAACACAGCATATATACATGGTATTGTCAAATAATACCACAAATACATACACATTTTCCCTACCTCCTCAGTCCTCATCTCACGTTTGCCACAAGTCAAGAGAAAAATCCCTGGAATTTTCAAGATAAGACTTTTGTATGTACATGTTCCTCCTGGTTTTACAACCCCAGGAATATAAAGGAGAGAGAGAGAGAGAGAGAGAGAGGAAAAACTATGTTCAGTAATATATAGTATTGAGCTTTGTGAGAAAAAAAATTAACCCAATTTGTAAGCAATCAACTATCTCATTTCTCCCTTTGCAATAACAAATGTGCCTGAGACTTGTGCAGTAATTTAGCACGAGAAAAGGGGAAGACATGAATTCCAGGGCGACAAACTACTCGAATGAATACTAAGCCCATGGCTATAGCTGAGTATTAAAGGGAGAAGCTATTAATGTATTTTAATTATGGTGTAGCCTTGTTCCATTCCGTGCAAGCAATAAAACCAAGAAATGGACCTCGATAAAATACAACGGATGCACATGATTTGAAAGCGAATTGCCTGGGCAAGAGTGGATTTTATAAAATACCCCCAATCGATTTCGACTTTACTCCCCTTGTTTCCCTTTTACGAGGAGTCAATGAGTAAGAACACTAAGAAAGGGAAGAATGCAAGAAGGTGCTCTCTCTCTCTCTCTCTCTCTCTCTCTCTCTTCTCATCTCAACTACAATACTACTCCACATAAAATCCTTACTCACAGTTACTCCTCCTGGATACGATTAACTACATATATTCCGCTCCTCTCCTCTAACCGAATAAAAAGTTCCTACAATAATCATAATTATTATGCTCTATATCAAAATCCACCCGCTACACGAAGCGAGCACTACCTTCTCAATAGAAGACGCAGAAAGAAAAGATGATCAGAGTTGGTTCTAAAAGCAACACATAATATAATGAGATATGTGTTTGTATTCCGCGCTCTCTATTATGTTCTATGAGGGATTCCTTCTCTTCTTACGACCTTACTATACACAGCATCAGCCCATATATACTTACACTAGTGTTTGTCTACTCACAAAGAAATAAGAACATTGGAAACGTACAAAGGATTAAGAGAAGAGAAGAGACGAGAGAGAGAGAGAGAGAGAGAAGAGAAGAGTGAGATAGAGAAAGAAAAAGGAATCGTAGTTCCTAGATCCTTGGCTATCTCTAAATATCTGTATCAAAGCGAATGACTGGAGGGCCTCAGTGTCTCCACGACATGTTCTGTTTGCGTGATGATTGTTCTAATGGAAGATGTTTCTTGAGTCTCTGTAATTCCTTATATTTTTACAGAGTCAAGCTCCAAGAGAGTCAGGAAAAGAGAGAGAGAGAGAGAGAGAGAAAAGGAAGAACCCTTAAGCGTCAAAGCTTCCCTTCCTATATAGCTGCCACCAACGAAGAGCAAACCCACTTGAAGAATGACTGCATCAGTGGTCTCATCTACTAAAATGTAGCATTACTCACAACGTATACGCTTCCTTACAAAATCAACTCTCTCCTATATACTCGAGATATGTAGACAAATGCAAGAGAAACTTAATGCAATAGCTTTCCTTTTGTTTTTGAATACTCAGTATATATTTGGTGGATACAATGCTTTTCCTATGTAGAAACTCGTAGATAAAAGGAGACTCCAACCCTACCTTTATGTTCCCCTGGCTATACAATCTAACTCTATACCTAGTATGCAATTTGAAAAGGTATAAAACAATGCTTTTAGCTCCTTACATACACCTAATAAAACACTAGATGATAAAAGGAGGAACCTCAAGCTCAACTTCATTTCCCAATATGGTTACATGGGATTTACATGATGAGGCCGGGCAATTCAATAAAATACGTTTCCTACACACATCACATCCATTTTCTCCTCTTGAGTTTCAAAGGACCCTCCAGCAGGGAATTTCAATGTCACTTCATTTCGAGCAAGTTACCTCATTATGGGAATTATTATGCATGCATTAACTTACGCATACACTATGATTGTTCATTGGACGTGGGTATGTATGCACTGTATTCACATTAAATGCTACCTATTAACAGTCCAGTTCCATATAGGAAACCACAGAAGGAAATTCCAAAATCAAACGACTTATCGTATTCACATAGAATCATTCTGATGAACAAAGATTAGACTCAAGTTTTCCTATTGTAAATCCTGAGAGTTAATCTTGAGCTTTTGAACTTTTGTGGTGACGTTGACGGTGAATTAATTACAAGAAATTAAAACACATGAAAACTCAACAAAACCAGGGAAATTATGTGAAAACACCAAAGAGACGAAAATCAACACTGCCATAGACACCTTCAAACAAAACAAATAGACTAGAAAAGTCAAAGGTTGAGAGAATTCCAAGTATTAAAAATCGACTCTAGTGGAGCAAAAATGTGAAATCCAAGGTGCTATTTTTATCACCAAATTTTAGCAATGAACATGCCGAAACTGAATATACAACGTCAATATATAATATCCACCCTTGGTGGTAGCCCACTTTATTGTTTTGATTTACTTATTTCCCAGCATTTATCACTGCCCTAAAACTATTTCGGGATTCAAACTCACATTCCCATTGATGTGTAGTCCTCATTGGCTAATGTTGTACTGTAGCAGCGTCTGATTTTTATATACTCCGAGTATCAGTATTATCATCATCCAGTGATACATATTGTTGGCTTTAATCCACAAGGCACTGTATTTTTTCATCGTTTTAAAACAAACGATTTTTAACTATTTTTCACCCTCTTAAACCAAACCACAGAATATCAAAATATTTTTTCATACTAAATTTGATACTTGAGTTTGATCTTACAATGCCACAACAGTATGGAAGGATGAGCTTTGGGGAAAACAGACATGGGAGGTGACTGTAGCAAATAATGAGGTAGTTGGAGTTGCAAAAGTTGATAGATTGTAGGAAAAATAATAAAGGGAAAGGAATATTGTAATATGGACAAAACTGAAATGGCAAAAACTGTTGAATCAGATGAGGGGAAAAAACCAAACCTGAAAATTGCCGTTGCTTTTATCCTTAACCCAAAAGTAGACATAATGACAGTTAATTACCGATAGGCATATAAAGACGTAGATTGCGGAGTAGTTGGCAGGACATTTAAGAGCTCATAACACTATTCTGTGGCATGGACTCGTGGACACGGCTAATAGGTAGTGTGCGATTATCATTACCATTGGAGTAAGAGAGAGAGAGAGAGCAACAGTCCTTTATAGCTCGCCTTTCAAAAGCTCTCTTGAGAAGTACATCCACATGGAGTCTCCTTCTCTCTCCCTCTCCTTAGGATCAGAGAGCGCAAGCAATAAAACGACCCTATTTGCATAAATATTTAAATGTAATTCAGGATTATGGACTCAAACTGCACTACAACTTATGGTCCATCGTTACATAAAAACACAGAGAGACGTAAATGACCACACTTTACACGTTACAAAAGTCATGATGAAGCTCTCTTCATTGTCTTTTCCTAAAAGTCTGGCAGCGAGTGATCAGAGAGAACATGTTCATCTGCCGTGCAATGTGTGTGTGTGTGTGTGTGTGTAGGTGGGGTGCTTTAATTACCTCCTCCAATTCCTAAGGAATTACGGTATAAATTATACATGGCCAAATACTTTGTTCTTACATTCCCGCACTCTAATGTTTCCTACCAGATCACATTTAATATATACTTATATACCCCATACGTAACATTATATACTTGACATACGTCAACACCCATAGCGCTACATTTCTCGGTAACATATATTTACATACACCACATAGATGGAGAGCTCCAGGCCGAAGGAGCATTAATGGGCTTAGGATTTCCATTAGGCACATTTAAATGCAACGAGAATGAAACATATATATATTCAAGTTATTTATACAATTTCAAATCATTGTCTGTCATTTCCCCTCCCACATCTTCATTAACTTTTTTTTTGTAATCAAGGAAAAACTCATTGTCATTAAGGGAGAGTGCGTACGGAGAAATCATCCCTATATAGTGGGCCATGGAATCGTCCGGAGAGTCAATTGTAACAAAACACTTGTACGCACACGACAACACCACCACCTTTGAAGTCGTGCAGTTTTAAAATTGCATTTGGAGAGAGAAAACCCGTTCATAAATACCAAATGAGCATGTAGCGTTGACGACAGCTCGGAGCTGATGGAACGAGACAGCTTGTCTCGCCTTGTAACTGCATAATCTGACTTATTGGTTAATTAAACAAGCCCCAAGGACGCTCGCGGCAGACCTATTGATTCCATTGGCTTGCTATATGGCATGCACTTTGCAGTCCCATTTCCTCCACTTACACACGCAAACAAGCCCTATGTACACAAAATAGGAATCAAGATAAGTGAAAAGTGTAAATTATGCGGTCATAAAGCACTCGCCTCATAACGCACAACTCATATAACCTCACTTCTCTCACAAGTTCTTTAACACGTCAACTCCCTCCACCAGCCACCGTTCCATCTACATAGCTACGGCTCAAAACCTACACACAAACATATACATGCAAAAAAATAAATGCTGAGGATACATTAACGCACTTAAACTACAGTCCAATGTACCATTTCTATGCACATGCATAATGTAAATACTAAACAAAAGTGCACACATGCTTCTGAGAGCCTCAGAAATTCTTTCTTTCCTCTCTCTTACTAAAAGACACGAGTTAAAGTAGGACATGCTCCCGCAGTTAGGTCTACTATTTACTTGCTGCTCACTCTTTAAGATTTCCCACAAGACATCCTAATATTTCTACACGACCCCACACTCCTACACATATAAACATACGTATGGCCACACACATTTGCATTTACCTACACATAAATACAAGAACTGGAGCTTGAGAGTTGGACTCAAGTGAAAAGTTTGTCAACTGACGGGATGAATTGCATTTAATTGAACCTGCTTCAACTTCAAGTATGTGGGTTCATATATATTGTATATATATATATATTTGCTAAATTACAGTGAAGGAATTAACTCCAGACCTGTTGTACGCCTCAAATGATCACATTAAAAGCGATGGTTCCAAATGACTTTACATGTCCACTCATGGCAATAATTCTAGACAGTATACATCATGCTGGAATGTAGAGAGGTACGTGGCATTTAATTGATCTGAAGGGAAGGAAATGGGTTTGTTCCTCCAGCCAGAGCTTAGAATTTCTTACATAATCACATTATGCATGAAATGGCTTGTCAACTGGAGGGAGCATGCCATACGCTACAAACCGAACCAGACGCTAGTCATTTCCCGATAGAATTATCTATACATACCAACTGCCTCAACTTGGGTAATAATAAGCCTGTTTACAAATTTTAAAGCTACTATTAAGCTCCACCGTGTACCTTTCAATGCATGCACTCTATCCCATATGCCAATCATCATACATGTTATGTACCTACGTGCCTCAAACTGCAGCAAGGTGAGAGAACTTCGAGTGAGGTGTACATGGTACATGGCAAATATTTTACGGAAAAAACAAATACAGATATTTACATACATAGTCGTTGTAGTATTCACTCACTGATATACAAACTGACTGTACCCCTCACTGACTGCACAAAATAAGTAAAGCTCTAGCGTCTCCCATCAACATGTAATAATTTACAGGGAAAACGATAGGAGCGGAGGGCACTGGAGTGACTGGAGAGTGAGCGAGTGAGGAACATTAGATATAGTGGGAGTCTCACGCGAAAGTGTCTGGAAATCGCACATGGCTTCGGAGCCCTATCCCTTGTTTTGCCTGTGTGGTAGTGCAGTAGTGGTAAGTTGGAAATCGTGCCACCGTGGCGAAGGTGAATTGAGTCCGAATGCTACTACTCCTCTAATGCTGTTAGCATTAAACTCATCAGACTATCATCATCATTGTTTCTCCCATCATTACCATGCAATGAAGCTTTTAGCTAACGTTCCCCGCAGCAGCCCGATTTCCTAAATATTTAATGTTATAATTTAAAATTTATAGACACACTACCACACAACGGTTAGTTCCCAGGGAATTTGTTTACTTAAGCAACTTGTAAGTACCTCCACACCCGCTACGTCTACGCCCAGCACTCTTCTCCCAACACAAGAAGAGAAACCTCCTCCACAGGATACTCTAGTATAAATGCACTAGTAGCCTCCAAAATAAAACTCAAGTCTAGCTATATCCATTGTAACACTCTCAATTTTGACACTAGTCACAAACTTTTACAAGGGAAATAAACTTATGCGGAGTCAAAACCCTGCTCTCCACCTTTTTCTTAATTACCTATATGTATACCTAAACTACATACAATGCACTGGCGAATAATAAATAGAGGTGTGAAATAACCAACCAATTAATAAACTAAGCTTATATCGTCGCTGGAGAAGCAAATTGGTCTAATGCACGAATTGCTTAAAAGCAAACTGAAATAACAACCACCATATTTGATGCAAACTGAAATAACCACCA
>JAQFXU010000241.1:0-68026 GCA_034693705.1 Spatulosminthurus flaviceps | reverse complement strand
CAATTTCGTAATAATAATGTTATTCTTATTTTGCTGTGCGCGATCTTCGTATTGCATTTTTTGCCTCAACTTGTTACCTTGCACCCACGTTGCAGCACTTTTTGGGGCGGCAAGCCTCAGTAAACGTAGAATCTCCATTTAACTAATGTTGAAAAAATTGACAAATGGCGTTATTGCAGCTACCATGGTAACAATAGGGACATAATTCTTTTTGGCCAAGCTGCAGTTTACCATGGTGCTTCTCATGATTAAGTTAAAAAAAATTAATTCGCTGCTTCATTTTTTACCAAACGGGGAATGTCCGCGAAATGGGTCCTAGGACTTAGGACTAACTGTGCGCTCTTGAAAATCATTTAAGACCTATTTTTTGACAGATCTCCGTCTACTGTTACACTTGCTATGTTTAGGAAGTAAAAATACTATAAATAATAAAAACTAATTTTTTCCTGCATCGACTTTTAGCCCTTGACCTTCCAAACGCATTTTTCGTTTTGCCGAGTGCGATAATATGCTAGGCTCAGTGCGTAATGAAGGGTTCTGTTGCAAAAAAAATATTGCAAGTCTTCATTGCAAATTGCAAAGCCACACTGTAAAACAAATCCCAGTGTTAAAATAACTACTAATTACCCATTTTATATTGTATGTACAATTAATTAATTTTGGTAGAGTTTATTTCAAATTTCAACCAAAGGACAGATATATGCATGATTTAGTTAACAATAGTAACAGCAATATTTGAAAACTATTACTATACTTACATATCAACATAGCTTTTAGATAATCGTTCACAAATCCATATTTATAAAGAATTTCGTAACACTATTCCATAAAATATATACTCATACGGACAAATATTATAGTTATGAATATCATCTGGAATTTCATAACATATACGTTTCTCAAATATTTTCTAATTGTAAGTCTAGGGTTGAATGCCTTAAAATCTGCGTTGTGGCGCATACCTTAACAGTTATTAAACATTAATCGTCATTTCTTCACGCACGTTTTACTTTATAATGATTCTGGTATGGTGTAGATAATGTTTATTAGAACAATTGAAGAAGAAAAGGAGAAACGAGTACGTAGGCCTTATCCCTTAGCTAATGCAGAACAAAACACTTTAGTCACTCTTCTTGTCTCCTCCACCTGTCTGGATTTTCCTCTGAAGTTTTTCATGCTCTTCCAGAAGTCGGTCATACTCTTTACTGACAGATTCAGCTTGCGACTTAATCGCATTGCGGTCCCGTTTTAGAGATACCATTTCTAAAACCATCATATACAAAGTTAAAGTCATCTTAAAAACGTTTACAGTTAAATATTCCCAACTAACCTTCTTTCAAAGTGTTGATTTCAGTCTGTAAGGCTTGAACTTCGTCCTTGCTGTGCATACTGGTCTCCCCAGCGTTTTTCTTACTGTCTTGTTCTTTCAGCAATCGATTCGCAGCTTCAGAAGCTGAGGTGGCTTGCTTTAAAGCAGCCTCGCTCTCAGCCTGTAAGCTGCCTTGCTGAGAAAGAAGTGTAGCGATTCTCCGGATGATTCTAAAATAATAATCAACTTTTACAATTGAACAACTTATTGACAGATTCATTCATTCAGCACTTGAATCTAATCCACTGCTTACAAGGACAGGAGTAGGGCAAAGCCAGATATATAAAAGTTTCGCTGGGCTCGGAAGAGTTTCATGTGGGCTTGCATTTCCGCTTTGGGGTTGACATTTAAGTCGTATTCTTCATTCGAGTACTTTCTCATTTCACGAATCGCATCTAAATCATTAATTTTATCATATTAGTGAACAGATGATAAAGCATTACAATTTGGAACTTCTTTAACATCACATTTAACATTACAGATTTTGTCGAAAAATAGATTGCGTTATTATGAATCATTAGTTGATCTTGTTGTAATTTGACAAGACAGATTGCACCATAGCCAATTCTATTAACAGTTATGTGACATACTAACACTAACCAACCAACGCAATCAAGTCAGGCACCTCCCTCACGCACGAACCAATTTTAAACCGGTGCGTGGAAAAATAACAAACTGCATTGGTTTCCTTTCCCATTAAAACTAATACAATGCAATCCGTGCAATGCAAATCAAAGTTACAAGAATTAAACAAACGTGGTTTCGTTTTTAAAACGTTACTCATAATTTGAAAACCAAAACAAAGTGTCACTATACTCTAACTTGTTACATATTGCTAGAATTCGCCACACGAAATCGTAACTAGCTGATTTAAGCGTCTGCTTACAAATCAAGCCCTCATCATTTGAACCAAAAATAGCCTTGCCCAAAAGACCTTATAGCCGTAGCTATTAGCTATAGTAATAATACGCCGCATTCATTGAATAGCTATGAAAGCAATCCCAGCCCGGCTGCATATCGTATATGCCCGTAAGTACATATTTAACCGGAATATTAAGCTCTATACTTCTGACGACCGACCGACCGACGACAAATCAACACATTCCTTTCACAGTTTCTACATCAAATTACTGACTTTGAAAACAATCACTGTAGATATTTCAATGGCACTTACCCACAAATAACAAGCAGAGTAACCCTATTAATATATAAAAGTACAGAGCCGTCTGAGCCCCCAAGCTATGCAGAATTCGGGATCTGAAAATACTCTGCCACCTGAAACAAAGGCAAATAAATTATTTCCATAATCGAGACCATTCACAATTCACAAGTTAAAGGTCAATGTTCGCAGTTCTCACCTCTTAGCTGAGATTCCAGGTAGGAGCATTATCAATAAAACAGCAATTTCCACATACAGGAAACCTGCGACAAGTCCCCACTGCAAACTCATGATTGCCTGCAAACAAAAAATATTTTACCTTAGGAAAACGTGATCACAAAAATATTTAACCATGTCTATTTTATAGAACACATACTAACAAATATATTACGTCCTACTGCTCCCTTCCTTCCATAGGACAGGACGTAATAATTATGCATATAAATTTGCAATTACTTTATTTCTATCACGCTGTAATATCTACCAAACTTTATATAATGAAGCTCTTCCTCTTCAACCCCAATTTCACTTACTTGTTCTAAAAGACACAATTGAGTAGAAGTTGACCAGGTTCAAATAACAAAACTTATTCTTTAGAGAAAGCACGAGCAACTGGCAATGTATCCACCTTACCCACAAACTCCAAGAGTTGATATAATCTGAGAAAAGTGCTTGAGATGTTCTATACTATCGTGTATAAAACTAATATATCGTAATCACGACGTTCATTTGTCGAAATGATACTCCGGCTTGAATTTCTCTAGCTAACTATAACTCGGCTTTACAGAATACACTGAAACTTCTGTCTGACTATCTTTTTTACGTGTAGTACACCGTATGACGTAATTAATATAGTTGATTTCCAAAATATCGTCCTATGAGCTGTCCCTATGTCCCGAGGCCATCTGTAGTACCGGTGTTGTATCCTTCTAAATTTTCTTGTTACATGCTCACAAGCTTGTATAATTTTTAAGTGAAAAAAATACAATACTTTCTGTAAAAATTTATAGTTTATTGTCGGAAAATACCAACATTTTTATTCAATAAATATGTTCCTTAATTCTACGAACCTTAAATTAAGGTACGGATCAATGCAGGTTCAAATGCATTATTACATATATAAGCGGCTCCAATCGCACTTCGGTTGGGTTCCCGTTAAATTATTTAAAATACACTGTTCGCAATGAATTAGAGAAATTTTAGTAATTCTTACTAACCTTAAAGGGATGGATAATTATCTAGAAGAGCTGAATAGCTAGATAGCTGAATCGGTGTAAATGATGTCAAAAGTAAAAAGTTGTATAAAAAAGGATTTGTAGACGAGCTTAAATTTAAGAATGTCTAGCACTGGGATTTGCTGGTTTCAACCGTAAAATATATGTGTTACGTGGCACGTATCTAAGGGCTGAAGGAAATAAGCATATGACGGTAAAAAGGATGACTTTGGAATTGAAGTGCAGAGTACAGAGTCCCTCTACGCTAGTATATAAACCACAGGACGTCTGTATAGTCTATGGTGCAATGGGAAACAAAATGTGTAAAGAAGCGTAAAAATGTACAAAGCAATCCCACTTTGAGACTCATACTCTGCGTAGACCTGTAGATGGATCCAGAATAATCCTGTAAATTGCGTAAGATGCATCAAGTGCATCATGCAATATTGCAATGTAATAAAATGTCATGCAACCGTTTGAATTCAAAAGCGGGAAATCTATACCGCTGTTCTTATTTTGCCTTTTCCGTTTGGTTTGTGTGCAATGTTTGTTTATACAGTTACAGTATATTTTTAATAGCATATTAGCCCGAACGAGAAACCGACACAACAAACTGCAACTAGTCAAAATATTATTACTGGGTGAAAAAAAACCATTGATTGTATAGACAGCTTCTTCAACGCGTTTCCGGTTAGGAATTTGGAATTGGAACTGGTATGGTGACAAGCCATTCAGAACTGACTGTCAGTGTCAAGGTAGATTCAGCGTTTTTAAATTCTTGGAAGATCAAATAAAGCATGTAAACAACTCGAGCAAGGGTTGTTGTAGTGACTTAATTTTCCTGCGCAAGGATTATTTATTGATTTAATTTGTGTACTTTACCTAACAACGGAAGAAACATTGTATAAAATGTTTTTTGTTAGTGTATTGATTTGAGATATTATGTATCGAATCGTTGAATTTTTCTTTTAAAACAAAACCTGTTATATACAATAATAATTTATTATTGGTTCTGTTGGTACCCAATAATATAATAGTAATTTATTTAATCGATTTTGATGAGAACTTAGAACCTGTAACGTGAGACAATGGAAGTATGAGGATTTTTGTTGTTGGCGATTTCAGCTTAAGAACTTAAGCTGTTTTGAGTTTTGAGGGCTGATGTTTATTTTTGTAAAGTTGTATGTAAACTTTGTAACTTCTTTTCTTCTGAGCGGAGCGGAGCATTGACATATTTTTATTTTTGAATTTTCAGCATTATAACAGTCTGAGGAGTACCCATGTTTGAAGTTTGAAAGATCTGTGTTTGTTGAATCGTGGAAATAACTTGTGAACCTTTATCAAGACAAGAATTAAGTACAGTCGTATTTTGGAAGTGTTGGTTCTATAATTGGTGTGAAAATGTGCTCGGAACCGCCGCAACAGTGCAATAACCCTTGTAGAAATACGGAAAATGAATATCAACGGGTACGCCTGTTTTCAGTTTTATCGGATTTCTTTTTACAATTATTTATATTAGCTATTTGTATTTTAAAGTGGAAGCCAAAGTTATGTGACTGAATACTGAACCAAGTTTCATGTTAATGGGATGTTAGGTGGAACCTCCGAAATTGCTGTTTATCGCCGAGTGGTTTGACCGTGAAGCAGAGTTAATCAAGAAGTATTTAATTATGTTTTATACTGTTGATGCTACGATTGAGATTGTGAGTTTTCTAACGTAAATAACAACTCTAATTTTCCAATTCGACGTACTGCATGAGTTTGTATTTTGAAACCCTTTTCACATTTTTAGATTATTTTGAAAACCCGTGGATTATTAGAAAACTGTTTAATGTTTATAGTTTATGTTTTGTTTATTCTAGTCCGATTTGGTTAATCATCGCCGGTTTTTACGCCGAATGAAAGTCGATACAGTTAAACTTGACGATTTGTATATTGGAAACGTGTTAAATATCTACGCGCGCCATATGACCCTTGTCGAATATGCTGATACTTGCACTAGCCAGTATTTGGACCCAAAAACAGAAAGGTGAAAGCGTTTATTCAGTTATATTATATTCGATGTAAATGCTGTGTTTCGATATATGTAAGATGTAAGTACTAAATGCTAATTTGTTGTTATAGGGCCTTTATACTTATAAAACCAGACGCCTTGGATTATCTTGGGTTTATAATGCAACGTATTGAGAAGTGCTTTCGAGTAATTCGTGCAAAAACAGCTTGCCTTGGTTATGAAATGGCCTGTAAATTTTTTGACCAATATCAAGGCCAAGAATTTTACGCGTGAGATTTTCTTTTCATATTTTGTGTGCTTATGACAGTACAGTTCAACAGTTTTATCAACAAAGTATCACATCTAATTTTCTGTAACCTCGTACAGTACGCTGATTAGCTACGTTTCCTCTGGGCCTGTAGCTGTGTTTCTTGTCGTAGCTGAAAATGCTATCGAGAAAATGAAAACACTTGTCGGAAATGAGAACCCAGAGCAGGCTCGACTGGAATCACCGACTTGTTTAAGAGCTCTCTATGGAAAAGATACCATTCACAACGCATTCCACATTTCGGAGTCACCTGAATGTGTCAAACGGGTGTGTAACTTTTGATTTTATACAAATTTTCCCCAAATATCCCCTTTGGTTCAATGCTGCAGTAAAATAGTTACGAAAATTGTTAACACGGAAATAAACAACAACATTTTATTGCTGCAATACATCCAGGATGCCGGTTTCTTTTTCACCGAATGCCGAGAGCAAATACCTTGCGTTGCTCCAAATACCGCTGTGATTTGCGATTCGACGTGCTGTATAATTAAACCGCATGCTGTAAAAGAGGGTAAATTGTATAATAATAATTGTTTGAATAAGCTTTATGCTGAGAAATCAGTCCAGTTTGTGGTTTAGTTACTTAGAAACTCATTGATTTAGATTCAGTGATCTCATGTTGTAATTTTAGGTCTAGCTGGACGCATCGTCACGGATATATGTGGAGCAAAATTTAAAGTTGTTGCTCTAGAAATGTTTTATTTAGACAGAACTCATGCAGAAGAATTCTATGAAGTGTATAAAGGCGTCTTGGCGGAGTACTCCGTAAGTTAATGACTTAATTCGACAACAATTAGAACAGTCATTTAAATTAAACTATCCGTATTATCGTGAAATCTGACAGACAGATTTTAAATGTCAAATGGCAGTGATTGTGAGGGAGCTGATTTTATCGCGCCAGAATATAACACTTGACACCCACATCAATTGTATTCGTCTGTAATGCTAATAGCGTAACTGTCAGAAAATCTGACTAACTAATTTTGTCAACCTCTGAATAACTATCAAAGCCGTGTCAACAAAATAATAATAATAATAATAACTTGGTTTATTGTCTCTAACGCATACACTAATACAACACCTTTAAGCCGCAGCAGGTATAAATATCCTACAACTCGGTACAAAACAAACTCATATTGCATTGCTTATGAAGTAACTGAAGATTGCAGACTTATATTATTATTGTATTTCTTGTCTAACTGGTCCCATTCTATTACATTTAATTGATTTAACTGCCTCATTACATTAGGAGACCTTGACACCATAAAATCTCTGTCAGGAACATTTCTTCTTAGAAATAACCAATGTACCTCAAGTGTCAAGTCTGCCATTTCTTTCATTTTTTGTAGGCCATGACAGAAGAGCTGGCGCTTGGACCGTGTTATGTGTTGGAATTATACGGTTGCACCAAGGAAACTCCTCAAGCTTTTCGTTCTGCTTGTGGACCTTCCGACCCCGTGAGAATTAATTATGTTTTAATTTTTGCAAACTTTAACACCCGGTAGATTTTTAATATAGTCCTTATTCACGCAGGATTTGGCACGCAAACTGAGACCACAATCTCTTCGAGCACGATATGGGGTAGACAAGGTACATAATGCCGTCCACTGTACGGATTTACCGGATGATGCTCCCATGGAATTAGAATATTTCTTTCGTATACTGACAATGAAATCATGAGGGGGACGTTGAACATAATCGTGTCACTACAAGTGAAATAACTCTACATACACACACACATAACACTCTTTTGTCTTACCTCTTCCTTCATTGATATAGAGTTTTTAAAAGTTCTAACTGCGTTTCACACCCGCGTGCCGCGCAAGCAAACTCACTAATCGGTAGTTTTAAACCCAAATGCGACCCAAAATAATAAAAAATTAACTTCACAAAAACCCAGCATGTTGTTGCAAACTGTACGTACATCAAATATTACTTTTTAAGCAGTGTTCCGTACCTGGAAGTAGAATGTTCTTTTAGAAAGAAATAAAAATCGTGCTGTTACTCTTACGCACATCTTTTTGTCAGTGCAATAAAACTAAAAATGCAATTCAAAAGGCTTTACTGAATACCACGCCGTCAGATACTCATTATTTTAAAATATGTATACAAATGTATTAGTATTGTGTGCACGCATTTATTTATATTTATACCTTTTATACTTCGATGGAGAAAGTATAATTGTAATAATCAATGTTGATTGAATAAATTAATTATTGATAATAAATCAAGGTTTTTAAGATTAACACGTTTTTCCCGCTATTACGTGTTGTGACACTAGTTTTATTTTACATTCCTTCAATCTCGCTACGTCTCTATGCATGTATGTTTACAGTGTATACATAATTAGAAAGCACAGAGAAAGGAATGATAGAGGATATCTGACGATGCCCCATCATTCAAAAAGGTTGCTTTCACACCCATACAGTCCAGCGCAGTGCAATGTCCGTGAGACCATCAAAAAAAGTGGAAAAGAGAAACCGGGGGAAAAGCGATTCAGTTGCCTTTATTATTAATGTGCTTATTGTTATTTCATTACCAGTGACAACATTCTCTTTGCACTAACAACATCATCTCATATCCTTATATTCGACCAAACAACAAATCCCTTGCTTTCTCTCTTCTTTTTTCACTCTTCTGTTTATAAGCTGTAACCTTCTTTCTGCTTTATTGGTATTTGGGATTTCTTTCATCATACATTTCATTGTTTTTATCAACGAAAAAAGAAGGATTCCTTCTACTGACAACGCAAAGTGACCAAATGCAATACGCAAAAGAAAAGGACTACAGCTAAAGAAAGGAAACTCGGGTAGTACCCGGTACCCGTATTTTGCAGCAACCAGTGTGGATTCCAATAAATATTTTATGTAGTCATTACACCTTGCAGACTTGAAGAGACAAGTAACTGATGCTAATGGTTTAGTTTTTAATCCCTCAGAAGAAGTTACAATCAGTCTATAAAAGTAAAGCTTTTTGTGCAATAAACGTTTGAAGAAACCATAAACAAAGTCAAAAGTCACGCACCCTTTAAGGGAATAAAATAAAAATGATCTCAACACATCTTTCTTCCCTGCTGAGTAACCTCGGCTGGGGATCAGGGTTCAGATTGCCTGTGGCAAATGATGAAAATAAAATCTTAGAGAATCTGGTAAGCGAAAACTGAACCCATTATTACTGCATGCATGTACTACTTACCGATATAAAATTATCCAAAAGGGTTATCAACGTAATTTTAAAACTTAATGACACACTTTTTAATTCCTTTTAAAATACAGCTGGAGCAAAGACAGAGAAAGTTACTTGAATTAACAGCAGGATTTGAGTCGGATGCTCACCATTGCCAAATTTTGAAAAGTCATTTTGAACGGATATCAAATGCCGTCGGCCAATCTCAGGTAATGTCATCAACATCTTCATTAGAATTATTTATTAAGTGCCATCAAGCATCATTATTTGCAAAACTTTTGTGTTTGTTTACAGAAAATGATTAGTGCTAAGCGAAGTGAATTTGAAGCGGAGGAAAATTTGAGAGCTTTAGCTGACCGAATGCTTTCACGTATCACGAACGATTACATTACGAAAGTGGCTAGTATCAAGGAATATGAAATAAGAAATGCTCGAATGACTGTACGCTGTAGTTTTATCCTATTATAAAACTAATAATTGGCTCAAATTGTATGTATATTCCATGGGTAATTTTTGTGTAACTGAATAAAAATGAAATCAGGATGAAGCTGACAAAAGGAAAATATTCATTGAGGAATTAGTTGCCACTGTGAAGTTTGATCAAGAGGCACTAGCGAAGTATAAACAAGTGTCGGAAGACAAAGAAAACTACATAAAATACTTGGAAACTTTGAATAGATTAGACGATCGTGTCTCGCAGGTACGTTTTTCAATCAAATATTTACCTGGGTGTTATCAAGAGAGCAAACAGCTAATAATCTGTTAAAATATTTTGTTTAGGATTTCCAGCTAAAATTTGGTAAAGTTGGAGAGGAGTTACATGACGCGAGGATGACATTAAATCAGTCAGCAAGATACACCCAAACACTACAACAACAATTTAGTCGTCTTTGTAATCAGTTCCGGCGGGTTCACAGTGAGCGTAGCCAGGCTATTAATCATTGGGAAAACACCCTGAGGTCTATGCAACAAAGGGATGAAGATATTAAAATTGTTGCGGAGGTAATTTTCTAGGTTAGAAAATAACCTACTAGTTCATTTCTTTTCTAAATGAGAGCAATAATTATTGTCATTGTAATCATAACCTGTTTGAATATATGTACAAACAGGAATATGCAGACATCCGAGCCAAATCATCGGCAGTCGAATCGCAATGTGACAGGAGTAAATCGATGCTGGAGGCAGAAAAGAACAACGCGATGCAACTGGAGTTTCAGATTAAAAGCTCTGATAAGATCTGCGGAGACTATCGCTTGAAACTGTCCCAAGGAAAGGAGCATACGTTGTCCCTTAATGATGATATCCTGACGTATAACACAATTATAAACCAGACCTCAAGAATCGTTAGGGAGATTCAGACTAAAATTCAGAACCACCAGAATGAGCTTGATATCATGCAACAAAAACTCGAGAGAGCCCAGACCGACCTAACGACTGTCAAGAACCGCTACGACATGACCATCCTGGACACGATGTCGGAAGAAAACAGGACAAAAGAAATTGAGAAGATGATAGAACAGGAAGAGCAAAAAACCGAGTCTTTGCTACAAGAAGTAGAAAGGCAACGAAGGCATTTGTGGCAAAGATCAAATGATTTAAATGTTCTGGAACAGAAATTCAAATCAACCATGAGCCAAATTAAAGGCACAAAAACCATCATTGTCAGTTTGAGAGACCGAGCTAAAAATGAGGATATTAAGGTAATTTCAAGGGGTTAAAAATTTTATTGTTTAACTCGTAACTTCTGCAACCTCAGTTTAACGAAGATAATGAAGTGTATCTGCTTACAACTTTTATACTATTATTTAAATATAATTGACTGTAGAAATTATTCACATACAGGTACAGAAAACTCGGCAACAGGCGTACCATTTAGAGCTGGAGTGTCTTACTTTGGAAAGTCGAATTCAGCAAATGACGTCAGCAACCCCAGCAGCTGCAGCAGCGATTCCAGCGGGTGATACGGTGGGTTCACTTAAAGATAAATTCATGGAGATGGTTAAAACCAAATCTTTCCTGACAACTCAAGAAAGCCATTTGGAGAACGTAAATAGACGTCTGAAAAGAGAGATTCAAAGTATTATCAACGACCATTCCAATCTCAAGCTGTTTATTGAAACCCAAAAAATGGAGACCAAAAGGTGATCATCTGAGGTTTAACACAAAGAGAATTGAAGTTTACTATAACTATTTAAGAATAATTTATGCATAAATGCAATTATATTTTTCCAGGTTTGTCATTGATAATAAGAGAACCCTTGAGGAACTTCACAACGTCCAGGTGGAGAATCGACTTTTACACATGACGATGCGGCGTCTCATGCGATTCGCGGAAGAAGAGCGTGACAAGATGCTCACTCTAGAGCAAGAACGAGCAATGTTGGAAACGGTACGGATTAAATCGATTGTCGATAATAAGAGATATCTTGGCACAAAATTAATCATTCGGCCTGCTTAAGTGTGTTCTTAATCGCCACTTTACAGGCTGTACGAGAACGTCAAGTTGAAATCGAAATGCATATGAGTATGCTAAAAGCTCAGCAAAAACATCTTAAAGACGATCGTAACAAAATTGCTTCATATATTGTAGAAATGTTGACGGATATTGAACGAAGCAAAACCCGGTTGGTTCTTTCTTTGGGAATTTAAAAGAAAACCCAATTTAAAAAAAATTACTTAAACCTCAAATTAATTGGTTTAAAACTATTTCCACTTTAAAACTTCAATTACATTTCCTGTTAACTTTCAGCTACGATTTCATTATAAATGCGATGAACTTATACGGAGATGATAGTGGACAATCAGAATCCTACTACATACTCAAGGCTGCACAGGAAAAGGAAACTTTGAAGCGGTACTAGATATCAAAAGGGGGTTTAAGACAAGGAAAAGCTTTTTAGATTTAATTTTTAAATAATTTTTCAGAGAAGGAGATCTTTGGGATGCGAAAGTAAAAGAGTGTGAGAAAGAAATAGCAGCTTTGCAAAACACATTGTCGGTTTTAGTAAGCTCAAATATGGCCTTTAAAGACAGCTTGGCTCCAGCTGCAAGTGAAAGTAAGAGAAAGAACTACATCATCTTTAGAGTGAAAGTCTTGCAAATGTTTTGACGCTGTTTCGTTGTTTTGTGATTACAGCGGCCGAAGCTCGGATGCTTTCAGATATGGAGGAAGAGCAGAAGATTGCTTTGGTTCGAAAGCGGAAGGCTGATAAACGGATTGTAGAATTAAATCAAAATCATATTCAGCAGCAATCAAGACATGCTGAGGCAAAACATTCCAAAATGTATATAGAAGGTCTTTTGGCGGAGCGGAAATATGAGCTGAATAACGCACATTTTGAAGTGGCCAGCCAAAAGTCGAAAATCGAGCGGGCTACAAAAATGGCAGCT
Source organism: Spatulosminthurus flaviceps (assembly GCA_034693705.1). Taxonomy (NCBI): domain Eukaryota; kingdom Metazoa; phylum Arthropoda; class Collembola; order Symphypleona; family Sminthuridae; genus Spatulosminthurus; species Spatulosminthurus flaviceps. Next base: position 55,387 of record JAQFXU010000241.1, on the reverse strand, counting down.
CGTCTAATTAAAGAACTTGGGTTACACGTACACGAGGACAGGGATAAAATTGAAGCAGACCTAAAGTTGCGATGTGCCCGAGAAAAGTTCGAAGTAAGTTCTTTCTTCTATCAAGTCAATGAGTTGTAAAAGTCAACAATGCAGTTCTCAAAATATTACCCGTGAATTTTATCGCAGTTTGGCTTAAAGACGCTGGAGAAGAATTTATTCCTTCATGAAGAACTGCGTACACCAGCATTAAACTTCCTAGTTCATTCTGAACTGGAGCCAATAATAGGCCGACTACAGAAACGTATCAATGCTGCGGATGGTGCAGCCTCGCCATTTTACAGTGGTCAAGTAACACCCGTTCGATATCTCACACCCATCAGTAGCGTAACCGTGCCTCAGAAAATTCAATCTAAATACAAGGAGAAGCTCTTAGAATTTCGGAAAATCCGTGAAAGACCCGATAGAGCTTTGTTGGTCAGGCCTTCCGTCGAATCTACAAACGCTAATTTTGCTGCAGCTATGGCAGCAGCGGCAGCAAAACCTAAAACTGACGCTGAAGAAGACGAACCCGTACAGCCAGAAGCCGAAGAAACTGCTTCACCAGACTTGCCGTCATCTCAAGGAGAGGAGGCCACGACTCTATTTAAAGCTACTCGGTATCCACATAAAACACGTCCAAATTTCCCTAATGATCTTTACCTTGTTTCTAACCAAAATTAACATTATTTTAATTACAGAGATGATCATTCCGTTTCTGAGGTGGATATTACTCACCCCACTGTTCTTAGATATAAACTTTCCGACCTCGACACGAAAGCAGAGCAACTTTCAGGCACACAAATGTCACCTGTTCCAGAAGAGGCCACTGCTGACCCCAATCCCGAGGCAGCAGAAAAAGACAAGAAAGACTCCGATCCCCCCAGATCTTTGCATTTATAAAAAATCGAAACCCACACATTCCAGTGCAGTGACGGAATCAAATGTTGTCAAAGCCTCCATCTTCCGATGTAGCCATACTTGGGTCCAATACCATTAGTGTAGAAACTTGTGTTCGTATATTCGCTATATGTTAATCTACTGAGTGATCCACCGGATCGGCCACTTCATAGGATGTGCCCTGAGAGCAATCATCATCGCGATGTGGCTCACCCTGGTGTTTTCGTGCCTGCAAAAAAGGCTCATTTCAAATTACTTCTAATCATTTTCAGCATCTATAATTTCTAAAATTTTCTAAATATTTTTTTTCTTTTTTAAATATCAATGTGTGTTTTTTGTATATACATACAGCATAAAATAACCAACCTAAATAAAAGCTTAACAGTGCAGTGTATCCAGTGAATATAAATGCATATTAGTATAGAGATTTTGTTTGAAGCATTTAATTATTAACCACGGCTTCGCTTCAGTGGCAGGATCTCCAAGGAATGGCGGGAAATGATAGGCAAACAGTAGAGACAAGACACGAGTTCAAATGTGCATGTCGTTATTGTATAGTGAGCATCCAGCAGTGGAGTGTGAGTGCATCCTATAATTTTATAAAAATCTTAAAAAAGTTCTGTCACTTTGCAAAACAAACTTTGCAAAAAATTGTAAAAGTGTAGAGGTCATGTCATCAAAAACGCTCCACAAACAGATTTAATTATTACAATTGAATATAACAACTTAAGTAAGATTTTTAAGTGTGTAATTATTGAACCAGTGTGATTATTATTAGTATTTGCAGAAGTTTAAATTGAATAGAATTTCGAATTTGATTCAAAGATCAAAGAAGTGTTTTGTATTAAAAAGTTGTGGCTCACACGGTCAGTAAGTGGCTTGTGGTTTGGTAGATATTCGCGTTATTAGTCCTTAAAAATGCAGTCTATAAACTTAATCAGCCAAACACACATTGATGTGAAAGAAGTTAAGAGACAGATTGTGGAGGAACATGAGAGTTGTTGTAAAAGAGGACTGAATAAATCTGCTAAATGGTAAAGAATTTTTGGTGTTGTTGAAATACCACTAGTACGTTTTGATATTATTGTATAAGAAACATGTATGTTTAAGAATCGGGGTTAGAGACGTTTTTGAAAATAGTGTGAATACCTTGGCTTACAGGCTGGCGGAATTGAATTTTGCCCTGATTGATGTACCCTTGGAGAAGGACATTGCTTCAGTTGCGGGAACCACAACGTTATCAAAAGAGGAACTTGTCATTCATGATACATTTCTGTTCTGTAAGGCATTATTTGACGATGCGGAATATCAGAGGTATATCTATTATAAAACATTGTAAGACTAACAATAAGAGAGAAAGTTGGATTATGTATAGTATCGGTAAAAATTGAAATTGAAGTCCCGACTATGCGATTTTGGAGGACTTCATTAAATTATGTAGCTACCTGAAGCCACTGAGTGATGGAGCGCAACAGCAATTTATTTTATTTCCAATGAAATTATAAGATTTGGGAATGATTTTAAATTCTAGATGTGCGTATTTTGCGGAAGACCATACGCAGCAAAATAGTTTACTCCGATTCCTTCGATTTTACTCGTTGTTTCTGGATGTGGAGAAAAAACGACTGGAAAGCTTGAGTGAACTTACAGGTACAAGAAAAGCTTTGAAGGATTGCAAAGCAGTTATTATTTATTGTAAATGAACTTTTTTTATTCAAGCTTCAATTTAAATTATAGTTGTATCGGATCCGAAACAGACGGAGCAACTTGGAGAATTGGTTCATGAGATTTTGGGATCCTATGATGAGAGTATTCAACCTGCAGATTATGACGCATATGATTTGTACTTGCTCGGGATGATTTCTAGGCGGCTGGGCGATAACGATGTAGCTACTGACTATCTTATGGCAGCCATAAAGAATAATAATTTCATTTGGGGAGCGTGGTTGGAATTGTCATTTTTAATCGTGGATAGGAAGAAGGTACATTGGGTTTTCGGTAGCAAAATAGTTTGCTATAAGCCTGGAAGTAGATGTGCGTTTACATCAGTTTGGATTTTCCAGTCGTCCAGTTGACTCAATTTTTATTCTTATTGAAATTTTAGCTGAGTTTAATAGAGGCAAAACTTCCGAACTGCTGGATGCGGTACTTTTTTGCTGGTCATATGTATTTGGAACTCCACATGAATGAAAAGGCTTTAAAAATATATTTTGCCCTACAAAAGGCGGGTTTCCATAAAAGTCTCTATGTGCAATCACAAATCGCTATTGCCTACCATAATGTACAACGTAAGATACTTTTTTTTCGATTTTCATAATTTAAAATTTACTTTAGTTACTACCTACGCACATGTTCCTACAGCCCTTCTTGATATTTTCTTGTAGGTGTCGATGAAGCTATTGAAACTTTCGATCACTTAAGCGAAGAGGATCCGTTCAGATTGGACGATATGGATTTGTACTCAAATATGCTCTATGTGAAAGGTGAAAAGTATTATCTGCAAGTGCTAGCAAATAAAGCGGTTGAAATCGACAAATATAGAGTGGAAACTTGTTGTATCGTTGGTAATTATACTGTCTAAAAATGTTGACTGCATTTTATCTTTTCTGGTCATGATTGAAATGTTTCCGATTGCATACCAAGATTTATTTGTACCCCAGGAAACCTTCACAGTTTAAAGAGAGAGCATCATAAAGCAATCGACTACTTCGAAAGAGCTCTGAGACTCAATCCGTATTATTTGTCGGCCTGGACGTTGATGGGCCATGAATTTATGGAGCTTAAAAATTCAAATGCAGCAATTCAGTGTTACCGCGAAGCAGTAGGTAATGAAAAAAATTATACAAGGGCTCGTAGAGCCTGATATTTACATAAACCTCTTCTGAGGATCGCGAACATACTTTAAATGGTTACGTAACTACTATTATGGTATTTATTAGTATTAGTAGTCCGGATCACGAATTATTTTTAAATGGGAATAGTACTGAGAAGTTTTTTCCTTGCGCCTTGACCCGATTAAAATTCTGTTTTGATACTTTCAGAGGTCAATAGGCACGATTATCGCGCTTGGAATGGACTTGGTCAAACTTACGATATTTTGAAGATGCCAGCTTATAGCTTGTACTATTACAGTCAAGCGCATCGACTCCGACCAAACGATAGTCGCTTATTGACTGCATTAGGAGAGTCTTACGAAAAACTTGAGAAGCCTCAATATGCTGCCAAGTGTTACGAGCGTGCCAGACAATTAGGGGACGTTGAAGGACTTGCGATTCTTAAACTTGCTAAGTACGTTCGAGTTAGGAGTGCTGAACCGTACTTGTTTTTTTGACTATTGTCGTTTTGGTTAAAATAAATTTTGACGTTGCAGGATGCAAAAAAGTATAAGCCCGGAAAAATCGGCAAAAGCTTACCTGGAATACTTGCAGGAAATGGAAGCTCAAAATGTGGCTGATAGAGATGAGCAAGGAAAAGCTCACATATACTTAGCAAACTACGATTTCATGCGAAAAGACTATGATAACGCGTACAAACATGCATTCAAATGTCTTGAATTTCCTGAGGTAAGTATTTATGCAAAAGAACCCTTGCAAGAATTTATGCAAAGAAAGCTTGGCTAATTATTAAAACTCACTGATCTGGTAAAATTATTATTCGTAGGTGAAAGATGAAGCCAAAGTTCTGCTGGTGAAGCTTGCTCAGATCAGAAATCCTAATGTTAGTAATACATCAGCAGATGTACCTTCAGATATAATGGATTTTTCTAATGAAGAAGAATTACCTGATATAAAATAATGTTACTTTTGTTCTGTGGATATAAATATTTACTATGGACAAAATGGAGTTGGTTAACACAAATAACTAATCGCCTTTAAAATGTTTTCTTACAAGTTTTCATGAACTTGAAACAATAAAATAAAGTTTGTACGAATGATGTTTACGATTAGCAATCCACTTGCAAGTGAAAAGCTTTTTTATTGCCGAAATATTTCAGAAATATTGTAAGGGCTTAAAAAATGTTTTTGTTGACACTGTCACTTTCAGTCAGCAGCTAAACAACTGACTACATCAAAGTTACTAATTGCAATTACACTTGACCTTCCGAACATAAGTGGTTAATTTTTCTTTTTCTTTGCTACAGCTCCAGGATTTAAACTTTGTTCATAAAATTGCATCAGTTCATTCTGAGTGTTAATAGGAGCCGGCGAATACCTACTGTACTCCATGGCAAATTCTCCTTTACCTTGGGTGGCAGAACGAAGTTCAGTGGAGTACCCGAACATTTCATTCAATGGAACCTCCGCGTTGACTACGAACCAGCCGTCATTTTCATCCGTTGATGTTATTATCCCGTTTCTTTTATTGAGCTGTCCCATCACAGTTCCTTGAAATTCACTCGGAGCAATAACTTCTACAGACATTACTGGTTCCAGAATATTCCAGATTCCCTCGTCAAATGCTATGAGCGAATACAAAGAAACAATTTTTAATTAATGAAGCACATTGAATACCAAGATTCGAATGCTGGAAGCATGTTGTCATAATCAATGAAACTCACTCTGTTTAATTGCGCCTTGGGTTGCCAAAATGAAAGATATTTCATTTGAATCTACCATGTGAGAATCACCGTCCTGAAGCCTGAATCTTACTCCAGCTACTTTATGTCCAGAAAGACTTCCCCTTTCACAAGCTAAATGGAATCCTTTCTTAATGGCGGGTATAAACTGAGACGGCACATTAGTACCTTTGGTTTCGACAACAAATTCTAGTTTGGTATTTTCGTCTGGAGGAAGAGGCTATTTAAAAATTGTTTTACTTATTAGATATGCATTAATCAATTAATGATTTTAAAATTGCAAGAATAAATTAATCATTTGCAACAAGGTTTTTAACGTTATACCTCCAGTATACCAATCACACGCCCATATTGACCAGATCCTCCCGATTGCTTTTTGTGCAGGTAATCGAATTCACAAGGACTAACTAGTGACTCTCTGAATGAAACTTTAGGTTTGCCCATAACGACAGGGCATCCATACTCACGTTCCATTCGCTGCAGAGAATAATTATTTTTGGTATTAATTATTAATAACCCTTTTAAACCAACAGATATAACTGTGACGACAGTGTAGTAGCAATTGCTTTTACCTGAGCATAAATTTCTAAATGCAACTCCCCCATTCCTGATGCAATGGTTTCTTTATTTTCTACGTCATATTCTATATGATAAGTTGGGTCTTCTTTTGTAAATCTTTGAACAGCTTTAGAAAAGTTTTCTAGATGATTAGGATCTTTTGGTTTGATTGACATGGAGATAACAGGGTCAGGAACGTATATGGATTCCATCGACACCCGTAAATCCTTATTTGTCACGAAAGAATCTCCACTGGCACAATCTACTCCGAACAGGGCACATATGTCTCCAGCATAAACTTCATTGACGTCTTCCATTTGGTTAGCGTGAAGTCTGACTAGTCGTGATGTTTTAACCTGCCAAAAATTACCAAACTAACATTAACACAGAACTTCAGATTTCGCATACACTGTACTGGCATCTATTACAAATTACAACCATTATTACCTTTTTGTTTGTTCTGGTATTATAAATGACTTCGCCCTTTTTTAACATTCCTTGGTAAACTCTGACATAAGTTAGCTGACCAAAACGTCCTGCTTCAAGCTTAAATGCCAACGCACAAAATGGATTTTTCGCTGTACGATCTGGAAGCATGCGAATCCGGTTACGTTTTTCCCTGTAGAATTTCAACAATCGTTAGCTATGTAATTCCTTAAATAACTATTCGAACAACCGCAAGAATATAATTAATCACTCACTCAGCAGTAGCACCATCTTCATTTTCTTCGAAAGCATAATTATCAACTTCAGCAGGATTCGGCAGATAGGTAAGAACAGCATCAAGCAGAGGCTGGACACCTTTGTTTTTCAAGGCAGATCCAACTAAGACTGGTGTAAACTCCCTCTTCAAAGTTGCTCTTCGAATAGCGTCTAGTGACACAGTAGTAAAATTAAAAATCAGCTTTGCAGTTACCAATATGATATCCTCCATGTAAACCCTCAAAGCAGAAAAAGATTCCAGCTCAAAATCCTCATATTTCTAACTAGGGAAGGGGTGGAACTTATTTCAGAGGCGTAATGGTAGGAAATAGGTTAGAGGCTGAGTTTTGGTCCCTTATAATGGTATATCAGGATGAGTCCTCTTAATAATCCTGTAAGATTTTTTGTGCTTCGAGGGCTAATATCAAACTATATTGAGGGGAAATATTGATATCAAACTCTCGCAGTGATACAAGATTAACCTTAAGATATTTTACAGACACCTTGAGAAATCTGCACAAACTATAATGGAATTTTAACATGATTTTAAGTAGAATAATAATTAAATGACAAATAAAATAACTGCTACCTTTTAAATCATTCACGGTGGGTGTTTTCTCGTTTATAAACATCTCACCCAAAACCTCATCTACGTTCGATAAATGTTCGACGAGCTCTTGATGTCGACTTTCCACTTCTTCAGCATACTCTTCTGGGACTTCAGCTTCTCTGACTTTCTCCCTGTTATTTATCGCGTATCCAAAATTATGCATAAGAAATCTTCAGTACCTTCGTTTACTCCTTCATTAATTGTTATAGCCTACAACTAATGTGAGTTCCCCTTTTCTAATTGCTTACCCAAAGTTCCCATCAAAGTAAATTGCTTTCTTGCCAACAATGTCTATAACTCCAGATAGTGCTGACTCCAATCCCATTGGAATCTGTAGGAAGGCTGCATTATGACCTAACTTGGACCGCAATTGATGCATCACGCGGGTAGGATTAGCACCGAGTCTGTCTAATTTATTGATAAAAGCTATACACGGGACATTGTACCGCTTCATTTGTCTGTTAACAGTCATAGTTTGACTTTGAACACCTCCCACCGAACATAGCACAAGAACAGCACCATCCAAAACTCGAAGTGCGCGTTCCACTTCCACCGTGAAGTCAACGTGCCCTAGAAAATTAAAAACCACACTAAAAATTAAATTTAACCCACAATTCAATCCCATGAAAATTTCTCCACCATTTCAGAAATCATCACCCCGATATTTATTCCTAACAAGACCTTCCTATCAATATTCATTTTACAAATTATCTGCATTCACTTACCCGGAGTGTCAATGATATTAATGTTATGATCCTTCCAGACAGTATAGGTTGCAGCAGACTGAATGGTAATACCTCTCTGTCGTTCCAACTCCATAGAATCCATTGTTGCTCCAACTTCATCTTTCCCTCGGACCTATTAAAATATAAATCAATTTTCCCTTGTAAATTCCCACAATCCCATCACAAAATTACCTCCTTCCAACATTCTAAATTCCTTCATTCAAGTGTCTTACTTCATGCATTTCCGATATTCTACCCGTATAATACAGAACTCGCTCCGTTAAAGTTGTCTTCCCACTATCTATATGAGCTGATATACCAATATTCCGGATTTTTGACAACTCATGATGAATTGCCGGGGTAAATTTGGCTGGAGCAGCGTAAGTCCTTTTTAAATACGCGATGTTAAAAATTCTCACTGCAGGTATTCTTCCTAAAATTTTGTAAATCATTTCGCCGGAATATACTTATATTATTATGCACAAAATTTCACTATCATTTATTAACTGGCAACTACAATTTTAATTCAGCACCACTTCCAGCAACTTTTATGATTTCATCTTAATTCCTACAGGCGTTGCCGGCAATAGCACAAAAAAATTAAATTTTATAAGGATTTTCAGATGCACCGGACCCGCGGCCAAAAAAATAAAGAATTTATTGTCGAAATTTTTTTATGGATACAGATTAAGCTTCTGGTTCAAGCCGATTTAATTTTTGAACATTCACTGATCGGACCAATTTAAACTATTTCTACACTGGACCTAAAAGCACATGCACCCAAGTTCTTCAAATGTACATACAACGGAATCTAACGCATTGTTCATAATGTATATGTATCTTGGTATTTCTTATACACTGCGAGATCGTAACTTTAAATGCACGTGAATATAATTTCTACAACACCACACAAATACCATGCACTTTTACAATTGCGTATCCTCTTCAGTGTGGGATCTGTGGTACCATCGAAACTATCGGAAAGTATGACGAAATTCAGGGAATTTAAATTCCCCTCCTTTTTTCCTGCATGTCCGCACGCCTCTCCAAAGTATCAATCTATGGCTAACAAACTGGAATATCCGGAGAAAGATGACTTTCTTCAAGTAAAGGAATATATGATTTATCATTACACAAGAATAATGATAATAATAATGCCTGCAGCTGCAGCATTTGTTTTTACCAGTTGCCTCTCATTTACATTTTTCCTTTACAAAATTGTTTAAGAAATTTTTAATCCAGTTTAATGGCCTTTTATCACTTTATTGCTTTCACTTTTAAAATAATATTGGCATTTGAACTTCCGCATAAATCCTTCCTTATATAGGTATATAAAAAAAATAATACGGGCTAATTACTTCTCTTTATAGTTAACTGGATTTTATTGAAGAGTTGGGTTGAAGGATGTAATTTTTCGAATCAGATGTTCCTTTCCAGTACGTAGTAGATCATCCTTTGGGGAGTGGAAAATAAGAGAAAGGTGTTCAAGTATATTTGGCCTTTTTCAGCTGAGGGGAAAAAAGAATATTGTGGGGAGAATGATAATCATTAGAGGATTAATAAAAAATATTTTTGAAACGATTATTTTGTATTACATCCTCCAAAAGTGAGACCCTGTCAAAAGCATCGATGGGGATTTGAAAGCTACCCATTTGTTGAAGGTCCTTTAAGGCTTGTAAGCCTTTCCGTCGATCTTCAGAAACCGACTCGGGGTTGAAAGCTTCAAGCTATGTTTTCAAGAATTTAATTTTACATTTGAAGGAGGTGGTGAAAGACGGGCGCATTTATGATTGTTTATTTAATATGTATGTGCGTAAAGCAAGGAATGGAGTTTTCACCTGTTTCACAATGCTGACAATCACTCCCATGACTTTCTCCAAGTCTTTCTGAATTAATGTATGCTCTAGCATATTCTGTTCCAAGGCTACGATTGCTGCAATTTAGTGAATTTTGGGTATGCGGTTACTTATTTAAGATTTTTAGAAATAAAAAATAAAACCATTGGAATTTGTTGGGATTTACTGTGAATGTAAGCTTGAAGTCTCCGAGGATTTATACGCTTGAGATTTGGGGTCTTGCAAGGTCTCTGCCCCCTCAGAGGTAGATTATTTTCGGAGAAGATCATGTAGGTTGGATTTACTTGTACTATTTGCGCGGAAGTCTCGTCCTACTTTAAATAATTATGGAGAGCTAATTAGTGGAAGACTTCTGCTGAATAACGTGGAGAAAGTTATCTTCAAGGTTAAGAAAACAATAATTAATAACTTAATCATCGCTGCGTTAGAAATAACAGCAATTAGCTCCTCGGTGAGGACTTTCATTGAATTCATGTATGTATTTTAAAACTGACGCACGTTAAAAGCCAAGGGATTCATGCTTGCTAATTTCTCTGCTCGGATTTCTGCAACACCCATTTCCAAATTGGCAACCACAACAGCAATGATCAGATTTGAGAAAATGAAGGCCCCAATGGCAATAGCAATTATCACATAAATCATAAGTAGTGAGAAATAGGGCTGCAAATCATTATGAACTATTTGATATTTTTTCCAAATACATACTCATGACCAAATGAAAGGAATATCTTTCTGTCCTTATTTCCTACCTCATACCTTATTACGCCATTTTTCCATGTAATCTACCCAACCATCTTGAGTTATACAGACGAAAAGAAGGAACCAGGCCTCAAAGGGGCTGTAGAAGGTCAAAGTGTACTCGGTAATTTCATCCAGGTCAAAGAGTGTCACACCCATGACGGCTAAAACTACCATAAAAATCATGAGAACGAACAGGATACTCATCATATCTCCAATGGATTTGAAAATGGTGTGAGTAACGATGGCCAAACTACTCAAGGAACTATTTCATAGGACAAAAGTAAATACCACTATTTTGGAATTATTCAATCGCTAAATTTTTTTTATCAAAAGTTCCTCCGATTAATTGAGTTTTAATTTACTCACCTGACGGAGCGAAGGCTCCTGAACGCACGAACTACTCGAACAATGACAATCGCTTTACTGTTCTGTTGGTCAATAACAGGCGTGACTTCGGAGGCAACAATTAATAGAACAATTAGGAAATCCAGAATATTCCATTTTACCTACAACAAAACCATTTAAAAAATATTGGATACTCATATAAGCTTCAAATTTCCACGAGGGGCTGCATTTTAAATAATAATTTATGAGGGAATTTTTTAATTGCATTACACTTACCACCCAGAACATGCGGAAGTCATGTGCCCATTTGAGAGCTATTTCAAAAATAAAAATGCTCAAAATTATATGATCAATCAAAACGAAATGGGTGCCGTATGCTGAATCCAAAGTAGCTACCGTCTGAAGTCCAATTAAAACTGCGTTCACGAGCACCAGGATGAGAATAAAAGCTCTACCATTAATTTAATAACATGTTATTTTGTTATCAACAGGAAAAGGCGTATTATTAACTAAACTTACCGAAATTCAATACTTTGGAGAATTCTTCCTAAAAAATCATACACGATGATTTTATGGAACTCATAATTATCCAAATCTACCACGTGTAAGAAATTTTCAGCTTTCTTATCTTGATAATCAACAACATGGCCATGAAATCTCATTTCCGATTCCGTTCCAACAAATAAATTATAGTAGTCGTCAAATATTTCCACCGTATCGTCCATCAAGGATTGGCCAGGATGCCGACATTTTTTGCGACAAACCATCTTCGGTTATTACTCCAATAATATGAAGGTTCAATCGAATCCAATGCAGATTCCTTACTTTTTGATTCAGAATTTCGTCAATAATAATAATTTCCCTTTGAAGAATTTCCAGATCGTCCTTTTCCTCAAATTTTGCCAACAATATTAAACCAATTTGTTAAAATAGTGTAACACACGATGGAACTTTCGCACAACAAAATCGCAGCACATGCACAATGCACAAAAGTACCGTACCACTATTGCGAAACCCAGAAAATTCCAGTCAATTGCCTCAAAAATCGAGCTGTATAGTTATTACATAGTTTGATTATGCAAAAATAAATGTCGTATAAAAGGATTGAATATCGAATAACTTATTTGACCAGCCTTGTTCCAGGCTTCGCTTCGAAAATTTTGAAAGTTAAGTCGAAATTTTCACTAAAAGGAAAATGAAAGCTAGAAAGTATTATCCCAGTTCCATGACTTCCATGGTGAAAGGTAAGAGTAAGCTTTTTCATAAAATCATAATAAATGCTTATTAAAATGACAATGTTGATCAAACATGATGATAATAAGAATATTAGTTTTTAAAAGTTATTAATGAGTTTTTTGCCACTAATATTGGGGTGTAGTATAGTGAAGATTGAAGTCGTTAAAGGCCTTAAAAAAGTTAAGATTATTGACAAAAACTGAGATGCTCATTCATTATGCATTGATAGATTGTGTGATGTAATGTAATGGCGAAAATAAAAAAATTAATGAGAAAAATCACGTTTAAATTTTTATTCATACGTTTGTGCATCTTCCTGTCGGCATTTTGATAACTGAACCAGTTCAATGAAATCACAAAAAATAAATTAAAGAAAACAATAAGTGTACTTACTATTTATGCACTAACGTGAGGAAATACATCAAAGGACCCGAACACCATTGTAGTCTTAGTAGTAGTGCCTGTACACGTGTCTTCAAAAGATTGCACTTAAAGGTAAATGTAATGTAATATAGCGTGAAAATCGAACAATATGATAAGATACTATACCAAATACTTTATCAATATAATACTTTTTGTGACTACACCTACAATAATTTTTCAAAGCTACAATAATTAATTATTATTAGCTCTATTAACTCATACATAGACTCGCTTTCCACAAAAACACATTATATTATACTGACAAGCACATTACTTGAAAGTTTAGTGCAGGAGATTTTAAAAGGGAGGTACACGGGTGATTTACTTGATTTATAAAAATACTATCATCATTACTTTGCACATAATATGTACTCATACATGCACCTTATAGCATATTCTTCTCTTTCTTCTTTAATTCTGTTTTTTAAGTAACAATAATAATCATTTCTTATTAGACGTGTAATAAATCCAGCGTTACTCATACGCTTATATAGCAACAAGTTTCAAGGTGACTTATGAAAACTTACATGTTTTCTCCTGGAATACCTACTACTACCATATTACTACATATACTAAAAATTATACCACTTGATTTTCTTCTGGAAATAAAATATCCAGCCTTTGGTCGTCCTTTATACTTTCGCTTGCGAATATACATAAGGGAAAGTATATCTCTTCTCATAAAATGCATTAATCATATTCTTGACGAATCAGCGTCGAAAAGAAATAACGACTTTACAACAAATTTTACATACTATTTTTTTACAATTACGAGAAATTACAAAAGCACATACACATAGAACCATCTATTCGGTACTCTTATATAAGTTGAAGAACCTCTCGGAATTTAATGCATACATGTTTATTGCAACGTAGTAATGTAATTTACTACGTGCATTGTCACCAACTTGAAGGTCTACACAGAACCAAGGATCCACCAGTCTCACCAGTGGCTGTTAGAACGAAGTAATGAAAATTACTTAATTCGCAGTGAACGTTGCTTATTCATATTAGTCAACATCAGGGATATATAAGATGTTAATAAATCATCCATTTTATATCCTAACGACGTCTCACACAATAGCTTCGATCCTCGGACTAAGTTACCGATAGTCATGTGGAAATAAGTATTCCCGGATGACCAATTGGAAATTTTTGTGAAGGGATGGGTCACCAAAAGTTCCTAAAGAATTGAAAATGTGATGTCATTTCTTCTTCTTAAAAGAGAATGAGTGTTAAAATATATAACTAAAGAATTTTTTCGAACCTTGGTTTGCGGATGGATAAGACTGACACCCTGTTTATTAATTGCAATTAAAAGGAGCTCTGGATAACTTGGATCTGTTGTCTGCTTAACCTCGAAAAAGGCAGACCCAAATGTAGGCCACCGGTAGATAATTTTCAAGAAATTAATTTTCGCTTCTTCAACATTCATTCCTGCGTGGAGCACAAGGCATATACATACATATATTGAAGCAGAAATGTGTCTAGTAATTTACTATGATAAAAATTGTGACATTTTAAAATGTATGAGTCACTTATAAATGCAAAAACATACCAGAATCTTGACTATACGCCGCAGTAATAGATTTTTTCCAGTCGTTTGCGCTTTGTAATTTTGCTAAATCCCCCGGAACAAGCTCCCTTAATATTTGTCTGCAACATAAATTAGTGTTCCCTTATTTTGAATTAGCCGCATGCTTTAAATTGCTTTGCATATACGATAAATTCAAGTTACTTACGGTATCGACTGCAATTCTTGCCTATCATCTTCAAATCTAACTCGATATATTAGGGCTCCTAATTTGGTCGCTTCTTCCTTACCACATTTATGATAGCCTGGAAAAATAAAAGATATTAATTAAGCCTTCAGTTCTAAAAAGAAGTATAAAATCGAATTCAAAATATGACTTTGCATCGAACCTCGCAAATATTTGGGAAGTTCTTGATAGTAATGAAAGATAACATCAGCCATTCTGTCCTTTCCAGGAACAGTATTGCTCCATAATTTTCTCATGAAGAATACTTGGTAAGTGAATTGTGGGATAGAACCTATAAATAAGCGTCAAAATTAGGTGGTGTCCACAATATCATTTAAAACTGTGCACGTTCAGGTAAATTATGGGTATCATCCTACCATCCCGAGTAGGTCTAGCTCTCTTAATCCAGTCAGTCAAATGTCGAACAAAGTCAAAGAAGAAATCTCCTTCGGGAACTGAAATGACTTTGTCGGCTATTTTAACAAAAAGGCTGAATCCTTCGGAGAACCGTAGGGTAAGCCGATCCGCAATATCTTGGCAGAATTCTTTGGCCCGTGTTGAAGAGTCAACTTCGAAAGCTTCATCAGTGTCATCTGGGAAGTAGACTTTATGGAAGATTTGTGTGGTTTTGTGTTGAATCGCTTCAACTTCCACCTATTTAACATTTAATTGGATTTCCAAAATTACTTGTTAATTTCTGTCAAGAATAATTTGTCTGCCGCTGATTAGCATATAAAATCATAATTATTAATTATGTACTAAATATAAAGAATTAAGGTCAGACCTGATGAGGAGGATATTTCCTTTGTCCTACTTTGAGCGTTTTCTGCAGTCTCTGCAAAGAATCTTGTGCAATTGGGTGACGCCTTGTGCGTAAAAATTGTGTTAATTCTTTCAGGAGGGTCTGGGAACATGCGAACAGACCAGTAGCCAACCACATAAGCTCCCAACCACGTTCCTCACTAAATTTGTTTCTGTTGTCAGTCAACTGTTTCATTACTTGACAGTACACTTCGTCTCGCAAAATTTCCTGTAATCCGAGAAAATTGACACGTCAAAACTCTGGGCTCTCCAAATCGAACCAAAAAATTTCGAATCAGTACATTGAATGTATCAGTATTTTAGAATCTTTACCTGCTTCAGAGGTGCATCAAAGATTTGGTCGGTAAGCTCATTACCAATTTTAGATCTCTTGTGTGGAACGTCGCCCATGTACTTGAGGATACTTGTGAAAATAAAGCAAGCGTCATCAACTAGTCCCTCCTTATTTTGCAGTTTTTTAAGCAATGGCTGACGAATGGGTTCTCTGGAATGTCTCCACAGCTCATCCCTACTGGATCTTCGAGCTGAGGAAAGGGTCAGTGTTTTGGAAATGGTCCTTTTGGGTGGAGGACGGAAGTGCTCAATTGAATATTCTTCAAGCGTGTGAGGTTTTTCTTTGAGGGTATCGACGCCATTGGTGTAAGCATTAATGAGTCGCCTTCCTCCTTCTTCAGTTTTGAAAAGTTCTAAAATATCAGTTGGCGGTTTGGTTGTTGTTGGCAGGACATAAACAGTTTCAGCTGGGAAATCTCCTCTCTCGTCAGTTCTCTCACAACTAAATTTTCAGACACTCCATTAATTATGTACTTTTACAATTAAAATAATAACATTATACTCTATGCTTGTCAATAAAAGCTGAATTTTATCACTCACCGTCCTACACACCAACCAGAAGTCATGACAGTCTCCCCACAGTTGTCATCTTCTAGCACAATTAAATCTCCTTTTGCGAAGGATAGAAAACTTGAACCCTCATCTGGAATATATTTAAAAAATAAAATTGAGTACAGTGCTTAATATTAATCTTTAAACAAGGAAATACTTAAAAATAACTTACTTGGAGGCTTGTAGTCTTGTAAAGCAATAACAAAGTTGGACCGGCGTTTCAACCCATCCAGGAAAAAATCCACTAAGTCTTGGATATCTTCGGAGTTCGGACTTTGGAAGGTAAACTCTTCGCCAATTCGAATTGTTGAGAGGGTGAAAGTTTGGACGAACATTTTATCACTTCTAAAAATCGTCAATAACATTTCGTGTTACTTCCAATTAAAATAATCGCTGTGTTTGCAAATAATTCAATTGAAAATATGGAAGGCTTACTTTTCCGCCCTAATTTGGGTAATTTCTGGGAAACTTAATTCAAGCAAGACTTGTTCCTGGTCGTCAACCACATAAATACCAGTCCAATTGATGGCCAGTATGACATCATTCTTTGGCAAATCAGGACCTGAGTATCGGAACGCCTCGTAGAATCGCGAGAACAACAGGGGCCATTTGAATTTCGCGTAGGCCACAATATCTTCTTTTACACGTAGAATATCAGTCCGCTCTTTGGTGTGTAAACTCTACAAAAACCAACACTCTCATTTAGGAAAGGTCTCTGAATTTACTATCTCAAGAAAAGTCCGCTTATATCAAAAACACGTAATTGTTATAATGATTTACCCTTCGGAAGGCGGTGGAAACAAGCTGCGCCCATTTTTCAAGCGCTCTGTCAGAATTGTTAAGACTAAAATCTGGAATATAATTGGTCAATGCAGCGTTTAACTGTTCTGGTTGCATGTCGGTTCCGTGGTCGACGTAGTACTGCTGTGCAGCTATCATGGCAAGATCCTCTTCTTTATCGCAACGATATTCACCGAATTTAATACCGCGTACTACTTGCTGATAGATGAGATTGGTTGCCACCGGATCTTCTGTAGGATCGTGCCAAGGTGAAAATATTTCCTGGAAGAAGTGATAAAAACTCATTGAAAAATGTTGGCAACTTTGCCCTTCAACTACTTTCAAGTTTTCGTTAAGTGTTCTCACCTTGCGGAAGAAGAGGCGCCAAGGTGCATTTCTTTCCTGAGCCCCTTGCTCTTTTGCGTACTGCTCGCATTGGGAAATGGCATCCATCACATGCTCATTTCCACTTCCTAATGACGAAACTTTGTCGAATAGAGCGATGTATAAGCTAAATCCGAATTGATCCTTCAAACCTATTTTGTCTGCTAGTTGAGTACAAAGTTCACGGGAAGTTGTGGCAGAGTCTGCCAAGAGGTTCTTCGTATTTCCATCCATGAATGTGATTGGTAATATTATCGGCTTTTTACTCTTGGTAGCCTGTAGCAAGAGTTACCATTCAGAATTTTAGAAGCCGAAATGTAAACATTTTGTAATTATTTTGTTGGTTAATTTGTAAACAATTTGTAAACAACTTGTAAACACGTGTTTACAAAATATGACATACCTGCAATTCCAACCAACTTGGCGGCTGGTTTCTTGTTCCGTTATTAAAGGTCCTCTTAAGACGCTCTTCGCAATAAGGCGCGTATCCTGGCGGACCTTCACGAATGAATGCACGTAGATGCTTGACAAAACGCTCGGATGGAGCAAAACAACCCACACAAAGGGATAGAAGGATCCATCCTCTGGCATGAGACGACTTCGAAGGATTATTAGTAAGTTGCTTACAAATTTGGCAATAAATTTCATCCCTAGAGATAAAAAAAACTTCGTTAGCTTTCGGATGTGTGTATAATTCCACTGACTGCCAACTTACGTACACGTAATTTAATTTGTGTAAAAAGTTGTGTCTTCATAGTAACTAACCTGAGCTCAGCACGTAAAATTCCATGTCCGATGATAAAATGAAGTTTTTCAAGATTGGACGTAGGTCTAGATTCTAACCAGGACTGGTAAGAGTCAGCGGGGGAATCTTCACCTTCTAGCCGCCGTCGAACGTCATCTCCTAACTTATTCTTTCTTTTCAAAGTCAAAGACACTAATTTGTGACGAATCGAACGAGGCTTTTGCTTCACGTTGTAGCCATCCTGTAAACACAAATATTATTCATAATGACGCTAATGTAGTAGCAATTACAGCATTAAGTGACTACAAGGTTCAGAATAAATACAAGAGAAGAACTAATTACAAATTAAAATTAGGTTATATACCAAATAACTTACAACATTATCGAGTCCTAATTCTTGGAATTCTTTGGAACGAGCGAAATTCCTACCCAAAGTTGCAGTTACTTTTGACATAACGGACGTTGTATCCCTCTCCATGGAATGGTACCGGGGTTCTGGCAAATCCCCCATAAATCGAAGTATGGTAATCCAAAGAGCTTGTGCAGCCAACTGGTCAGCAGGTGTCGTCAAGGGAAGTAATGAGGATTTCAAAGGTCTACGGGAATACTGATGATTGACATTTCCAGTGAAATAAGTTGCAGCAAACTTTTGGAATTTATATTCAGATAAGTCTTCCAGATCAGCAGGACTAAAGTCCTGTGCTGCTGGAATATCGTCGTCAATTCGCTTTGGATCCCCTCCTAGATCCTAAAAGTTTACAAAAACAATTAAAAATTAGACATATATTCACAACAAATATTCCGTAATGTCGAGAGAAAGCTTAGTGAGGTTTTAAAAGGTACCCCAAAAGCAGTTGTGTATCCTCGTGGGGCAGCTTCGGAAGCATTGTCAGGCAAAAATTGGAACATTTCATCCACAAGTTTAGAATCGTCCACAGGCTCATCTCGCTTTTTAGCAGCATCCTCAATAATTTTTTTATTTTGCATGAGAATTCTTATTTCTTCATCGTCCAATTTTTTACCACTCTCAGCCAAAGCCTTAAGTCTTTCACGGTAATTCATTTCTGCAATCTCTCTCCAATGCTTATTTCCAGCTCGCTTCAACTCCCTCTCCTCCTGATCCCTCAATCGGAGGAACTCAATCTTATTTTTTTGTTCGACCTAAAATTAAATAAGAAATAGAACAGAATAATACAGATATAGTAGAATTACAAATCACAAATTTTGTCTTAAACATTAATGTTACAAATCCCAAGGAAAATTCGGCAAAGGAAAATCAAATTTATTAAATTATCCCTATTAAAATATTTTAAGTCAAAGGAGAAATATTATTACCTTCATTCGTTTGTACATCTTCTGTGCGATCATCCTTCTGATGTGAGACTGAATTTTGATCACAGCCCACATTTTTTTCCTAACTTGTCTTCTCACAAGGTAACCTCGGCATGCGGCCTAACACGCAAATTTAAACAAGTAATTATTAGAGAGCATTCGGTGGCATTATAATTATCGTAATGTATTAAAGGCAGAATCCCTTTCCTTAGATTAATCGTTTTATATACAAAACAAACCTGTAATCCCACAACATGTCCACGTAAATGCTTGAAGCGATGAGCAAGTACTCTGGAACGTATCATTGCTTGAAGCCTCATGTAACCAGTTCTCATCTTTTGGTAGCGTTTCCTCTGTAAGTAACCTCGTACTTGCTTCTGAATAAGAACAGCTGCTGCTCTCATCCTTTTAAACTTACGACGGTAAAACCTATATATCGACACAATTCAATTAAAGTTGCTTCCTTTAATTTATCACACGAAGGCCAATTATTAGGATTCAGTTGCTAATTTATTTCTGTACAATTCCTCAAAGAATGCAGAAAGTTAGAATTAGGGGTAATTATCCGAGTAATTATTATTACCAAGCCTTGATATTCCGTTGAAGAATAAGGATCTTCTTAGTTAAAACTCTGTCTCGCTCTTGCTCAAGGAATAAATCATGAGCATCCTTCAAGAACACTTTCGTTTTTCCCAGCTGGTAGTCACTCTTTCCCAAAACTGCTTGACAAATCCTCGAAGTTGCAGCTCTACAATCTGTCTTATGTGACGGAGGTATTCCACTAATCAGGAACCGGTAACGTTCCACAAATTCCCGGAAAGTATGTCTAATCGGATAACCCGCTCGACGAATCCGAATCGTTTCCATCATTCCGGAGTAGCGGAGTTGCCGGCAGCATAGCTCTCGATCGAACAGCTTTGGATTTTAAATTACAATGAATATATAAAGAACTCACAGCGTATAATATGTTTTTTGGAGACATTTATTTAAAAATAGAAATTTTCAAAAATTACCATGGGTTTCTTCAGTTCATTGGGTTTGATACAACGAATGAAGTAGGGTGAACAGTTGCCCAAAGTCTTCATAAGAGAGTCTAATGACTTTTTAAACTGGCTTGAAAGAGTGGGAGCTCGTTTACGTGTTTCATTTCCCATGGAAATATCATCACGGAACAAAACTTGGAGGAACTTATTTGTGGAGATTTCCACTAATTGCAATAAATCTCCACTGAATGTATCACGGTTCTTCTCTAAAAACCCTCGCGCATCATAGAAAACAACACCCGCAAAATGATTAAATCCAAATGAAGCGTTGATATCGGATTTGGGTTTCAGGTAGTTTCGGTTTGAGTGATGAGTTTTATGCAATTTAGCAAGCATCGTCTGATCAGTTCCTGCGGTAAAAAAAATTCTCATCAATCAGTTTGCATTAGAAACTAATGAAGACGTATATAGAGGCTCAATAAAAGGACATAGTATAAAGTGTATTTACCAAAGGGTGGAATGAATAAATGAATGAAATACCTTTAGGAAAGCGGGACTCCTCATCAATCAAGCTCATGATATTCAGCTGCTTGATGGCAATTAAGTCGAGAGCATCTTGATTATCAATGAATTCAATGTGACGCCAAGAAATCCCTTCCAAATTGTACTCCTCTTGTTCCAATTTGAAAATATGCCGTACGAAAAATTGCTGAAGGTTTTCGTTAGCATAATTGATACAAAATTGCTCAAAGCTATTTGTATCGAAATTTTCAAAACCAAAAATATCTAAGACTCCAATTGATGTGACTTGCCCCTGGCGAGGATGATAGATAGCTTGGTTGATCTTCGACACGATCCATACGAAAAGGCGTCCATAAATTCCTTTGGCAAATGCATCCCTTACATCCACAGCTTGTTCCCGTGACATTGTTGACACGACTGTTTCTCCGTGAGCAAAAATCGTTTTTGTGGTCAATGCCTCAATAAGTGACTTGCGATTCACACCCAGAAGACCCGCAGCTTGTTCAACATGGGAAGTATCCGAAATCTCAGTTGCATCCAAATTATCTACACACACGTAACAAATGTTTCAAGTCGAATTAACTTTTGTCACCTTCCTGTAACATCTCCAACTTTGGCAATCATAAAAGTTTGAGAAGATTCAAACGTACTAATAACAGCAGCTTTTGTTTTGATATTGCCCAAATGAAGTAGAGCCGCTAAAACTTTCAGTACTTCCCAAATCTCCGGGTCAGAGAACATGAGGACTTTCATGGCAGATCGGATATCCGCAAATTCGGCAGTATCATCCCTTCCATCACATGTAATGCATTTCCCTCCAGTCAAATAACGATAGTCCGACGCCTCTTTCAGCTGTAACTTGGCTTTTTCTTCCCGATTGAGTCCAGCCAGCATACAGTAAAAAACATGGTAGTTCCTCTCATCAATATTTTGTGACACGATCCTTGATTTTTCCAATAAATATTGCTCAATTTTAGCTCCCTCAATGACTCCAGACTTATTGAAATGAATGTCAATGTATTTTCCGAAACGGGACGAGTTGTCATTTCGAATTGTCTTGGCATTCCCAAAAGCTATAAAAGAGTCATAAAAAACCGATGATTAGGATTCCAAAGAATGTCCTTCTTACCCCTTTATCATAATTTATCATATATGTTTATGCAATTCGTAGGAGATAAAAATTTACATATTTACCACTCGTCGGCACACGAGTTGTATATGCATGTCTGAGTATTACTTTGTATCTCATGTGACTACCTATCTGTACATAACTGTAACCATGAAACGTGAGGCACTTATCTGTTTTTCCATTTAAATATATTGATATTTTTTTGTGCTGACGGTAAACTTTGAAAAAGTCAAGGCAAACTGAAGTATAGGAGCAATGACAAAATCATTTATACAATGAGCCATTTTTTTCATCCGACTTTGATACGGTATATCATGTATCACTGATCCATATGTCATTTGTTTGCAGTACACATGATTATTTATGATGCAATCAGTTCATTCGGCAAAAAAGCAGGAGAAAGCCTCTGGTCATGCATTACAATATCTCCTTGTGCTCGTTACGTCGTTACTCCTTCCACTATATGTAGTGTATATATTTAGTGTAAATCCGAGCATGAAAAAATCTTTTCGGGACATATACAATCAACACTTGAATTATTATACCTTCTAAAATAGGATTGGCCTCCAGTATTTGCTGTTCAATCCACGAATGTTTCCCACTAATGGCAGCCAAGTACTGTAGAATTAATTTAGTACTCTCCGTTTTTCCGGCCCCACTCTCTCCACTGATGACAATGCATTGATCCTGGCCATACCTCTTCATACTCCCGTAGCTATTGTCCCCAATGGCAAATATGTGCGGAGGTAATTCACCAATTTTCTTGTCTTTGTACAATTTTATTTGCTCTGCTGTGTAGATGGGAAGGATTTGATAAGGATTTACTGCGACTAAAATTGAGCCCGTGTAGGTCTGTGAAACAATCCCAATCAATTATCATCTCACCCAAAGGATTAACAAACTCATCATCTCCATGCTATTTCATCACATGAGCATTTTTCTATACTCTCCTTAACTTTAATTCCAAACCCTTAATCAGTCTCCAAAAAAAACAAGACAAAGCTACATAAAAAAAAGATTATAACCTCAAGGCTTAATAATGTATATAGAAAGACCTCCTACCCTATACAACATGGCTATACCCACGTACCCCAAAAGACATATATTACACATGTTAAATGTAACATTACCTAAACGTTTCCCAGCAATAAAGCAAACAACCATATATACAAGATACATAAATTCAAGACCACCACAGACAATTGAGCATTAGTCTAGAGCTATAAAGTGTGCTTAAGCGATCAAATAGGAACAAAAACAGGAGAAACGGTTAGCTTCCCCCGTACTAGCTTCATTTGTAAAGTGGAACAAATCTTTACAATCCTACGTTTTGTTTGTCAATTCATCCATATGATTCTTACTAAATTCTACAACAACAAACGTACAAGAAAGAACAAAAAAATGAATAAAAGCAACGGTTTGGAAACTTAAATGCTCCCAAATGCTCCTCTAACAAAAGCATTAGGGAGGAACAACAAAGAAAAATTGGGACACCAAATAAATACTAAATCTCTACGAACGTGTAGCCACATAAATAATTCAAGTAACCCGGAGGATTTTTCTTATGAGCAACAACGTACACAACAACAAGAGCTTTAGAGAAAAAAGCCGCAATTTAATCATAACAATAATAATTGACAACTTCTCCCCTCCCTGAGTACATTTTTTCTCAAAAAGACGATGAAACCAGTAGGAATGAAATGACAAGGGAACAACAACCAATGGCTCCCACAAAAATTCTACCTCACACAAACATCATCATCTATGATGAATGGATTTCCAACAATGTGATTACTCTCTCAAATCATCTCTACCTATACAGTTACAGTACAATTCATATAAATACAAGAGATAATAAGTCCCTCCGATCAACATAAGCCACCCAGCGTTAGTAAAACAATGTTAAAACAACGTTATAAATTTATTATTAACCCCAACAATTATACATCCCATTGACAGCACCATAACATTCATTGCAAAAATTTACAATATTAATGGCAGAGCTTTGCTTCTCCACCACATCACACAAATTACACTACTCTGCATTAACATGTGTTTTGGCCAAGGAGAAACTACTACAACTACAGAGGAGAAATCATAATATACAATATTTCTTAAGTAATAGGAACACGTAAGAAAAAAGCACTTAACAAGGATTACGTGTAATACAGACTACTACGAAGGAAAAATTCAAGTACATGACATTCTCCGTGATTGTTCAACGTGATGTGCATAATAAAAAAAGCGTAGAAATGTAAGTATTATTATTGTATGCTATACACAAGAATGCTTGACTTGCATACAATTATTGATATATCTTGAAAGACACTGCGTTCTACGATGGAAGAAGAAGGTAAAGAGAAATACTTTTTTTTTCCTAAAAAGAAAACATGGGAACCAGAAATCAGGGTGTAAAAAGGTTTTTATAACAAACAGACAGAGAGGAAAAAAAAATTACTCAGTTCCATAGAGTTCTTTTAGGATGAAAATATAAGGGAGGATGTACATATTTATATATGATAGAAGGCGTGTAATGAGATAGACAAGAAATGAAACTGAAACTCACATATATGAGGTTTTCATTGTAGCGAATGAGAAGATTGCGAAGAATGCCAGCTTCGTGCAAGTCGCCTAAGGAGATCATGTCTTCGACTCCTTGGATGGACGTCGGGTGCATCGCCTTGATCCTCCTCTCGGGCGTCAGCCATAATTCCTTAACATTACACGCAAATATGCACATTTAAGCAAAAATAAGTCACTTTCCTTTCAACAATTTTCCGCTCATCTCTCTCTCTCTCTCTCTCCAAACCTCTCTGTCCCCCTCTCATCCAGAAAAAGCTAAAACTTATCAATGTCTCAATGGTTTTTAATAGATACTTGGAACGGATGAGGTTTAAGTAGCCCAAAAAGTAAGTAAGTGACGACAAATGGGGCTATTTTTCTGTTGGCATAAATTGATTATGTAGCACCTACCTTGGACCAATGCTCCAATAATATTACTTGTATCGATCCTTGGATGAGAACAAGTTTCCATGATTATTGAAAATTATTATTATGGAAGTAAATATTAGAGAGGAACGGGTTCTCTCCTAGAAATCTTCTTCTCTGAGAAGGCTCTCTCGCATGGGAATGTGATGAACTTCACAGGAGAATGTTAACATTAGAAAGGCTATAATTTTTTCTGTGATTTATTACATTCCAGTTTCAATGTGCTCTCAACTACTTTCAAGAGCTAACAGCTTTTTTTCCCTCCTCCTCATCATCTCAATGCATAATTTCTATGTATTTTTCTTACTTGCATGTGAGATTTTGGTGGTAAGGTAATAGCTCGAAGGTTAATGATGCTTTATGAGCTTCTGACTTTTTCACGACTTCACTCTTATTCTTCTTCTCCTCGTAATAGGATGAGGAATCAAGTGAAAATTATTCAAGTCTCAAAAATATTGAGTTACTATTTTTTTCCAACTCCCACCGTCCAATAGGATTTGAAATTAAAACCATCCTTTAAGCTCTCTTATTTTTTACGTGATTTCAATATATTGTAGTTTCTATTTTCTATCATGGACAACGGGTTTAATCACATAAGGATTTATTTTTTTAAAGGAAGTTTATATATACGCATATGAGTTAAAAGAGAAACTTCACGGATGCAAAATTTTCACAATTGCTGGCATGGGATTTAGGAAGGGATGAAAATTTAAGCTTATTGAGATTGACCAAATTAGTAGCTTATTTTACATGCATTTAAATCCTATCTGTGAAGATTTATGTGAAAAATGTGAACTACACAGAGAAAGTTGGGAGATAAGTCAAGGGGAAGCTTTTTTTCCATTTCATGTTGGACCTATGATATTTTTTCACTAATAAAAAAGGATTTCATCCTCTCCTTTCCTCGCGTAAATATATATTGAGGGCTCATGTGAATTTGGCATTTCTCTCAAGTTGGGAGCGTATATAGGTAAGTATTGATGACGTCAAATAGTTGGTTAAAAGGAACCCAAGTTTTGGATGGTGATAAAAACTTGTCGTATTTTACATTTTTTACGTTATGTGAAAAAGAGAACTTCCGTTGTCACAGCCTTCCCTTCCAAAATATGTATTATTTACTTTCACAGACGGGAAATCTCTTGAGTCAATATAATGTTAAAGAAAATACACTTGGGTAATAATTGTAACTATAATACTGGAGATTGTAAAGAAAGGGATATTTTTTCCCCTAGTCATTTGAAGAATGAATAGTTATATGGTGGGTCATAAAACGTGCTCGTAAAACAAGTAGTAATATGGAGAATTACAAGAGTTTCTCACTCTGCGAGGAGTCCCTTAAGGAGAGAGATCTTTAAGGATGATTCAGGTACTAAAATATTTTCATAGTTCCTTTATTACTCTGCTAATTATCATTTAATCCTTTGCCAATGGATAGAGAATCCCTACATACAGATGCCTTAAAAAAGACCCATCCCTCCATTTGTTAGTTTCTCATTACAACATTATGAGGACATGATAACAATGAACGTCT
Source organism: Spatulosminthurus flaviceps (assembly GCA_034693705.1). NCBI lineage: Eukaryota > Metazoa > Arthropoda > Collembola > Symphypleona > Sminthuridae > Spatulosminthurus > Spatulosminthurus flaviceps. The sequence continues at coordinate 28,827 of JAQFXU010000241.1, read as the reverse complement.
CTTCTTTTATTTTTGGCAAGAAGGAGGGAAAAAAGGAAAGTATTTTAACTCTGTAGTAACTCTGGAAGGAGTAATTATTACTATTCCAAATAATGAAGTAATGCTGACTTTAACTTGAACATAAGTAATGGCTAGGGATCCAATTTTACTGTTATAGTGTAAAGGAATGTGTTTGAAGACACTTTCCACGCTTCTTCTTCTTCTCCTTCTTGATCTTAGAAATGGGCAAAAGTTTCATACTATAAAACATGAAGCTCATTTCCTTCTTCCCATATAGCTCCTTCTCAATATTTTCATCCCTCCCATGAAATCCTCACTTTTACACATCTCAAATCCTCTATAAAACCACAAAGGAGGTTTCCAATTTCACAGAGAGAGAGAGAGGGAAAAAATATTCCACACTCTTAAATCTCGACCCAGTTAGTACAATCAAATTGCATTGGAATTATACAATACGGGCAATAGACCTGGTTGTAGTTTTGTGTAGAAAAAAGCTCTATTATCAATTTCCAGAGAAATGTCATCATCAATTAGTCATCAAAGAAACATCAGATATTTTAAGTTGTTTTTTTCTGTGCACAACTTATGTTTAAAATTCAAATTTAAACGTGTATGGGGATGGGTAATAAGTAAGTATATAGTAGTGGGGGTAAAAAAGTAATCAAAGTTTTTAACAAGAGCCCATAGGGGATTTGTGGGTCCTCGTAAAAACTTATAAGAACTCTAGAATTGGGATGAAATTTGTCCTGTATAGTTCATTCATATCCGCACACGAAGGCTCTCACACTTGATTTTTTTTTATTGTTGAAGAGAGAGAGAGAGATGAAAACACGGGCGGTAATCATAGTAATTACTCTGCTCACTCAGTCAAAAGGATTGAACAAGGATACTGTTTAGATAGACAGAATATATGATTACCTTCCCATCATCATCTCGAACTTGGATGCGACGCCCTTCCGCCGACTTAACCTTAGCTCCGATGGCAACATCGAATTCCCGGCCGGTAACCGGCTCGATCCAGATGAAGTCTCCCTGTAAAAAAAAACAACAATAATTTTAAATACAATAACATAGGAAAAAAACGGGAAGTTATTATAATTTCAATTACAATTGATAACAAATAAATTATAGGAAAGTATACAATGAAAGGAGGAACCATTCATTTTAGCACAAATCATATTCCAACAATTTAATGATATTTTAAGTTCTCTGTCAAGGATTCTCTTTTGCAGTAGTACAAAAGGAATGAAAGGTTAAAATATTCTTTGGTATTTTTGAAAGAGTAGTTTAAAAATATTACCACTACAATAAATTGATCTACAGGATCTTCAGGCTCAGTGGACTTCATTTTTGTATTATTGTGTGAGACAATAATCAAATGCTTTAACAATTGAAGAAATTGTCACTTAAAGGTGAAGAAATAATAATAAAAAAAAAGTTTTTTACTCCATGCCATATGTGCAGGGAAATCCAAGCCTACAAAACTTACCTAATCACACTATGCCTTTTGAATGAATCAAGTAAATTTCTTTCACTTCACAATGACGTTTATCACCCATGGCTCATGGCTCTTATCATTGAACATTCATATGTACGTAATCCCTGCAGAAATTTTATATATTGGGGCTGATGTCGCAAAAATCAGATATCCATGTAATGTGATAGGTCTCTCTCTCTCTGCTTGTGTGATAAAATATAAAAAAAATTTGTTTTATCATTTTTTCCTTATCTAGAAAATTTGTATACATTGGCCCTCAGAAGTTACTTGTGTGTGTGTGTGTGTAATCGATGAGTGACAGTCACTCATTCAAGGATAGAGCATTTATGCTAAATACCGGTTCAATATAATATGAAAAAGAAAAAAAACTTTTTCAAATCCCGGAACGATATGGAATTCCGCATAATATGTTTTGTACATATAGGAATTGAAATTCATGGGGTTCATATATTTCAATAACATTTCATTTGCACAATCCATACTATCGTCTGAAATGGTAATATTATTGTGGACGAGAAAAAATGTCCATTGATACATGACATGATTTTATGATACATTTCCTTTAAAAGCTATATACGGTTCCATTGTTGTTGGAGCAGACAGTAGCTTCAATTGATATGCGATCAATGGCGTAAGTCTACAGTAATAATTTCCTTTACATATACATACATGCTGCATATAAGTACATACATATTAAATCCAATGTTAAAGTTAGGGCTATAAAAAATGTAGATATGTATTTTGTGGGTCTCTTTTAAATCATCACAAGTTTTGTTCCCTTCTTTTGTATTTCTCCGCAGAAATATTTCATGCTGTTGCTTTTATTATCTTTAAATGGATGTAGGAGCTATTGTAAGGGATGCTCTCATGGTTATGGTTGTTGGAAAAAGGATGGATTCTTATTTCACTAGAAGAGCTCCCTTTTATTCTTCCCTATTACAGATGTGTTGCATTATAGAGGGAATACTTCATATATAATAGCCGATCTCCATTATTTTCCCCTGGTTACTGTTCCGTAACCCTTCTACATGCCTGTCGGTCTGATTAGTAATTTACATTAAGTTTCTCATATACAATAGAGAGAGAGAGAGAGAGGGATGATGGTATAGGAGGAGAGGAGAGATGAGTAAAAACAAGGAGAGAGTAGTACTATAATAGGTAAGAGAAATATTAGAGCAAAGAAAGGATTAATCCAACTATTGACCTTTAAGGTATGAAATACCTAGTTTATCATGGATGGAGTCACCCGTAATTTCCCGAGTACTCTCTATACTATTACTATACTGTTACGTCAGCAGGCAGAGATAGATCAAATCCAAAGAATTCACTTGATAAAAAGTTAGCGTGGATTATTTCATGTTCAAAAGGATTTCTCACATATTACTCTGATTTCATTAAATCATAATTATTTCTGCTCATGATAACATATCCTAACAATGGTTCGAGGACATGTGGATATATTGATAAGATTATTATAGCTCATGTCCGCTACTATACTCTATCATCCAAATATTTCTCTCTCATAGCTAAAAATCATTGATGGTAATAATTATTTTTATTCTTCCTTTTATACTCCATTTTTAATCTCAAGTATATTATATAGAATGAATGGAAAGGAGAGAGGAAAGGTATGGGGAAGATGTTTAATTACTTGGACTTTACACTACTGTGGAACAACAAAGAGTTTCTTGTAATATGCATTCATGTGCTATATTGTAATTACAACGTAGCAACCTCACTAAATTGTCTTTACTTTGGCCAATTACTAAGTTTATTGTAGCCTTATTTACTAATTATTACATAGTAGGGAGGAGAGCTAATTTTATAAGAATGCATTCAAGGAGTGAAAACAATAGATCCGTCTTATTGCGCTAATTTATTTGAATTTTCATGATTACATGTGAAGGGCTCAGAATCAAAACGGACTAGGTTGAGGAAAGTTTAAATATTTATCCGTCATCCTTGATTTAGAAATTTGAATATGGGAAAGGCGGGCTTTTGATATCTTTAAAAATGCATTTTCTAACGTTTTCTGATGTGTTCTTATATATTGGAATCAATTGACTTAAGACATTAAAAAACATATTTAAATTTAATTATGAATATGAAACTAAACTATTTGTACCAACCACGATAAAGATATGCCACAAATCTTAATTTGCGTAAAACTTATTTAAATTTTAATTTTATTTGATGTTGTAACTAAATTTCCTGGCAATAGGTTGATCAATTTTATTAGTATCTGCCTACATTACAAGCTCATATACCATTTAAAATCAACCGTTGAATGAATATGTATGATATCAGAGCCTGCCTCATCATCCTTTGGATTTTTGAGGGTAAAAATGTATGTATAGTAAGGAATTATTGTTATTATCACTTATTACATTGAAACCTACAAGGATTGATTAATTCACGAGAGTAAAGCCCATCACCATTAAAATATGAACCATTGAATGAATAATATTTTCCAAATGAATCACTATTTAAATGGTTGGGTCCGTCAAAGAAGGTTTTGGAGTCGCTCCCGGTCGACTGCACTTGACACCGTATGCTATTATGGTGATAATATAGTAGTACCATAAAAAATGATCAACAACAATAGTAATTAAAAATTGACGTATAAAGTTACAATATCAATTATAATTTAATCCTATAATAATATACGTACAACCATTGGCCTAACAAGGTATAGTGTAAAAGCTCCTTGATTGGTTTGATCACATCAATATAATTATAATTACCATATCATGACATCCATAGTATTATATTAAAGCCTGGATGACATAGAGCTTCGTGGAACCATATATATTCACTCCAGCACGCCCTGCATAATTGCACTGTAATTAATGATTTCTTTTTAGAACTTGATGATATACTCACACTGCCCACATATTATCTTAATTCTTTTAATTTCCATTCCACTTCATTAGCATAGATCGGGCGAAGACTACAGAGTATCCTCAAATGCTCCGCAGATTAACACCCTTGCATTAATATTTCTTTTCAAGCCGCACTATACTATCTACTTGTATAAATAGTTCCGAAAAAAATATATTTACAAAATACATATATATCCCTTTGCAAAAAATCCTCCTCAGGAACACCTTGTAATTTCCCCCATTATCTCTGTGTATAGGAACTACCATTTTAGATTCAAAAATAAAGGATATCTAGAGCTCACCAAAACATTAATCTGGAGCAAGGAAAATGGGAAGAGTACACATAAATTATCTCACTTTTAGTACAAAGGATTTTTCAAGAAGACAAAAAGCAAATAAAAGAAATATAGATTTGACTTACGATGTAACAATACATGGAGAGAAATGAATGAAATATTCAAACCAGAGTGCAGGAAGCAATAAATACTTAAAGCAAAGATAGAAGTTTCTACTCTAGCGTTGATGACAATCTGTAATGGAATCCTCGTGTAAAAAAAAATTGTCTCGATAGGGAAAATAATAATCTTAGCAATAATTTATTTCTCAAAGCAAATTTTATAAATAAAAAAAGGGTGATAAATATTTTTTGGCACAACTTTTTTTTTGCCACTATGTAAAAAAAAGTCACTATACGACCTCCAACAAGACTCCCACAATAAACTTTGACGAATGCCTTACCTGAGGAAAATTGGTGGGACAGGAGGACGTGGGTAGATTACAACATATATAAACTGCATAATATTATTTAACATTCAACCGTAAATCATTCGATGAAGGAATGGAGCTTAGAAAACCAGAAGCCAGAGACACGGTATAATCATCATTGTGTACAACAAGAATTTACAACGCACAGATTCCTCAGCTTACACACCACCCTTACATATGTTTATATGTACACTTGTGCATTTTTCCAGGGTAAAAATACTACATGTGTACACTTTACGACTTCTCTTCACCCATGAATTTCATCAAGGGACTCATTTCTCTCCTTTCCCTATAGTAACTCTTTCATCTCCACACATATTTACCATATATTTTCCCAAAATCTATACACTCCCTCCCCTCACTATACCATGACAAATCGGCAATTGGAGGAAATATTATTAGTGGCTCAAGTGTTTTTGTCTACATCTGTTAAATTAGACAAATATTTTTCCATACTTTATTTGCTCTTCTGGATGAACCACAAAAGCCTGCAAATTTTCCAGCCAATCTTCCCCCATAACTTTTTCCTATAACTTTTATATAGGACTGAAAAGTCCTTGAACTTTACACACACACACACACACACACATGCTCATAAAAAATACCTTTACATAATGCATTCTGAACGACAAAAGTTCCTGACGAATATTTTTGTTATGAGCGAGCAGAGAAAAAAAGAAAGTTTATGTATTGTCAATATTAGTGTAGTATATGCATTTTTGTTTAAATGCATTCTCGTGTGAGTGTGTCTCTGTTTGGAAAATAAAGGTTTTTTTTTATTATTTCCATAGAATGATAACCATCGCGTTTAGGGTTTTCTTACAATAGCCAAGTATCATTTGGGCATTGTAATATTATTATTATTATTACATTATAAGTTTTATGACTTGTCAAAGAAAAAGGTAACATTTATATTAGGGTGATTCACTTTAAAAAATATATATGATTTTCATATACTCATCCTTTTTTATCATCCTATTTGGTCATAAACACTTTTCCCCTTATAAAAATTCTCCTTAAGTTTCCAATCCTTCTCCTTTCAATGGCTACCTCTCTCATCCCATTATATGAATATTTCGAGACCTCTCCAAAAATCTTTTTCAGTTCTATCCTTGAATAAAGCCAATATTTTCCATTCTACTTATTCTATACTATAACCTATCATATATGAAATTCCTAGACCTTGTCATGTCTTAACCAAAACGTTCCTTCATCACTCACCTTCATATCATTTGCAATAATAAAATATATAATTTCCTAACATTTAGCAATCATATTATTGAATAATATTTCAAATCTTGTAAATATTATGTACAAACATAGAAAATGAGGACGTTTCCTACTGCAATCATGTCTCACTTTTTTTGTCCCTCCAACCTCTCTCTCTCTCATTACACTCATATCCAAAATAATTGTTCCAAGTAAATAAAATTCTAAAAAGGTGATTACATTGGACCCTTAATTTTGTAATCAATGTCAGTTGAGTATAAAAGTTGCATAACATATTTAGGAAATTTCAATCTCAAATAAATTAATTGACCCGTGAGTGAGTGAGTGCAGACTCCAAAAAAAAAAGTCGGTGGTGCAAGAATTTGTGCAACCAACTACAACAGGCATTATTATTACTGTCGTAAAAGCTATACACACGTATATACTACAGATAAAGCTATGCATACGTACTATAGATAAAGAGACACATGTATATAGCTACGTCATGTGAAATATGCTCCATAGTTTGATTATGTCGGGGGTGTACATTTGTTTATGTCACACGCTTCCGAAAAAAATAACCTATACAAATTTCATATATATGAATAACATTGTTTGGGGAAGCCACCGGAAATAATTCGAATTAATGTTTAGTCATAGGGCATAGATACATAGTATGTACAGAGAGTTGACGTCCCTGCTGCTCCTACCGCGGCTGAGGGTGAGAGTCTAATCAAAGAAGCGGAAATACGGAAACTTCCGCTGTTATAACTTACCTTTCTACCCCTCAACGTTTTCCTACATCACGCTCCTACTTTATTCCTCTCCTTCCTACTCCTGTCTCATCCCCATTACAACAACGTACACTCAACTTTTAAAATTTCACTAGTTGGATTTTATTTTTTCCTACGTATTCTCTTATATTATATGTACTTACTTGGAAATAACAATGTACAAGAAAAATGAAAATTCTGTCCGCATGGGTCGCATACAAAATGATAATGTGAGCGAGCATCCATTGTAATGGAACTAGCGGGGAGTTTCTATGTACAAGTGCTATGAGGGAGGGTACAGCATAGTATTATGTAAGATTCTATAGGGATTTGCTAATTTTTCTTCATTTCAATCAGTAGTGGTGGAAGGTTTGGAAGCTTACAATTTTGACGAAGGCTACAAAAAGTTTAGTTGACAGAATCGTTACTATCTAAGCTGAAGCTGATCCTGTTACAGAATTATATTATTATTACAGAGTTAAATGGTACAGAAGCTTAATGCTATTTTACAGTTTACTCCATGCATCACTGATTATATGAATCATTGAAATTTGTTCCGACTATTGATCCTACACGTATATAATCCTAGCAATTGGATTTTGTGAGAAATATATAATATAAACGAATATATAATTTTTTACCATCTAACTATAAATAGAATTGTATAAGGGCGGAAGTTTCCAGTCAATCCGGAAGCTATTTAATATGCATTCAAGTGCCATTCAAAAGGATATTATACGTGGCTTGATTAGGAATAGGAAAAAAAAACACCAAGATGGTTTCTATTGGGAATAATGGGCTAAAACCAATGTTTTCCTACAAGGAGGAACGTCATGCATGGTAACGGCTCTCTACGGATTATACCACATTTTTGATGGTAAACATGAAGAATGAAACGACTCACGCTTTATTATCCATTGAGGAATTAATCTACCAAATCATAATCCTTTTGACTCAATCGTTTTGAAGGAGTATGAAAAAAAAACAAGCTCTGATGATGATTCAGAAAAATTTTCCCTTGTAATAATTACCATATGGTAATGTAAATGTATGCATTACACGGTAAGGTTTTTTGCTTTCTTCAAAAAATATATCAAAGTATAGAAATGACGAAAACTTTAAGATATGCGGTTCAAGACCCCATGAGGGTGACCGTCGGTACATTTTACAAAAGAGTCAAAGAAACAGTATGGCAAAATCCTCCCTAAATAATTCAAGTAGACATGCAAAAATCATAGGGCACGCAAACCCGCAAATCTTCAACTTCTTCCTATGACTTTACACTATAAACACTTTTAAAAGACGGAGGAGGAAGCTTAGAAAAAAAACCCTTAATGTTACATTGAGATGCTGGAGTTTTTTTTATTTTCAAAAAAATACACTCATAGAGTAAAGCACGTTGATTTCTAAAGCTTTTTTTAAGTACACTACATTCTTTTAAAAACCCTTCCATTTGAAAAGCATTGGAAAGGAAATTCCTTTGAAAAGGCTTGGAAAGTAAATTCATTTGAAAGCCCTTGGTAAAAATGCATAAGTATAAGTCTGAGCAAAAGTATGTGAGTTGACTTGGTATATTTGAGTAGGAAAAAAAGAGATAATTTACAAGTTGAGGATCCCAGAGAGACAAATCCAATGTGAGGAGTCCCAGCAGGGATGAACTTTGAAGTTTTGCAGAACTTAAGAGAAGTAAGGCTTGGTTAAAAAAAATCAATTCTCTCAAGTGCTAATCAATAGCCAGAAGGATATGAATGGAATGAGTATGAAGAGAGTTGTACGTGTCTCTAATGGTAATTGCCAACATGTTTTTTTTACCAATTAAATAACCAATCACATTCACCTTTTTTTTTGCCTTGAGTGAGTATAGGAATAAGTATAGGAGCTGATGTGAGCTCTACGGTTTTATTTTTTGAAAACACCTTCAATTGGATTTTTTCCTCATCTACAGCTATTAAAAGACTGAAAGGATGTAAAAGGAACGGTAGAGCCCACCTGACTCCTCATTCTTCATCAGAGCCACACAATCAATGTCTATACCTAAAGGGTTTTTGGAGAAATCCCGTAATAAAACAGCTCCCACCTTCCACTATCTCTTATAGATACTGTAGAGAGAAGGGGGGAAAAAGTATGACACTGACTTTGCAAATCATAAAACGCCACAAGTAATGTAACAGTCAAGGGCTGGTTCATAACAAAAGTAAAGTTGACAATGACTCAAAAATTGCATGTGTAAAGAAGAGCCTAAGCTTTTTTATATTGGCCTATAATAATACTGTGTGTGTGTGTGTGTAGATTTGAATAGTTTTTTTTTCTCTCACTCATTTACAATCTTTTGTATAAAAATTCTTCTTGAGCATTCTTATAACGCCCATTCACCAACAGTTTTACCTTTTCCTCAAAACTTTGTCTTACTTTGACATAGCATTATTCTCATCCCATAAAGATATCATTGTAATTGATTCACTCCTCAGACCTCTTTAAGATTTTTTAATGGTTTTTTCTATACTTGAGGAAAATTTCTCATGTATCCCAAAAATTAGCATTATCCTCTTGAAAAACTCTTCTCACTCAGGCTAAAATTATATCTTTTGTGTACCTACGCACTCCCTAAACTCAAGTTGATTTTTTATACTCACTTTATAAAATACACATGCTACAAAAATAACAAAAGACGCCGTGTATTTAAGCTTATTTATTTTATTTTGATAATAAGAAGAGATTTGACGGGAGCCACGTTTTTTCTCCCGCCTATAGTAAATCACCATTTAACTTATATTTATCAAAGGAGTAAGTACACAAGATACGTCAATAAATAAAATGAGAAAATTAAAGCCTGTGCTCCCCTCAACCCTTATCAACTGAACAAGTTGTAAATAACTTGTAAATCCTTGTTCTCCTACAAACTTGGAAAAAATTACATGAGATTTAAACACCCAACCTGGTATGGAAGTCTTTGGAAAAGCTTAATTGATACAAGTTGATGAAACGTAAAGATTTGATTAAACTTCATTTGTTCCATACACACACATTCCAAAAGAAAATGATTCTATAAAAATTCATGTATGTTTATCTACTATCAACGTATAAACCTATTTTCGTTCATAAAATAACACACAGATTTGAATTAAGTGAGCCCATGTTCAATAATAAGTGAGTGGAGGTAGAAAAATCGTTGAATTGAATGCGGAACTACAGAAGGAATTTTAAGACAGCTGTCTCCCCCACATATATAGCCACGTTAATTCAAATCTTTATCATCATCTGTCTATCTTTCTCTCTCTCTATTAGGATTGTTCGGGATTATAGCTAAAAGAACAGGTTGATTCTCATAGAGATAAAAGGAAAGACAAATATTTACCGAGACCCACAACATCTCTCTCTTCCATAGAACAAGCTACTTAAATAAATACTGCAGTCTCTAACCAAATACAGACATCAAAACTCTGTATAGCAATGTGCCAACTAATGACGATACTTCCACTGCAGTTCATTCCATTGAGTTTTCCCCGTCATCATTTTTATTTGAAATGTCTACGCTACTACTTCTTCTCTCATCTTTTCAAATGTAGATTTACACTAAAAGGATTCAGAGAGAGAGAGAGAGAGAGAGAGAGAAAAGTTCCGGTATTTACATTCTTCATCTATAGAGTCAAATCATAGGACGTTAGGAATGAAACAAGGATTTTTTTCTCTCTTGGTTTAATATCTCTACAGCTTTCATAGTACAGGGAAAGAAAATATGTCTTGGTTTTTCTCAACGAATGAACTTGTGACGTGAGTTTTCGTTTGAGTGTGTAAACAGGAAGGTTATTGGTTACCGTTACTCACTTGTTAGCTGAGCTACGTGAATGAATGTAAATCGTTCCTACACACAAACACACACACACACACACACACATCATACACATATAACATGCTGATTTGTACCTGAGCAGTTAAATATTCTTTGCTCACAGGCCTTATAAAGACAAGAGCTTTTGTTCCTCTCATGCTTTTATTTTGTATTTAAAACCTATACAAGTAAATACATTTTCGTAGCTTACTTTATTACATATATTTATATATATATATATATATAGACTTGACTCAAATGTCAGAGCAGTTGAATGGAGTTCAGTCCTATTTCCTTTCCTACACTGAGTATATGGCTTACAGACTATAGGGAGTGACTTTCCCATGCATACCAAAGAAATGCAATGTAGTGCAGTTGATGAACCTTTTTGAAATACTGAGAGAACGTGCATTCTAATTAAATTCCTCACCTACATTAGCAAAACCTCTGATATAGTTACTATTTGTAAGGGCATAGTTACAAAGGTAAATAGTTGTCCAAGGGGTTGGGACAAAAATACTACGTGCGATATTCCTAGGAAAATTATTCAAGCCCGTCACATCAATCACTCTAATAATACCATTAGGATTTCCTCCTAATTATTCTCTAATAGGATGAAAAAAGGTTCAAATTTTAGACATAACGGTTACGGCTCCACAGACACTCTCCTCCCTCATTCTATATTTAAAATGTCACTGTACACTGTGGAACGTTCTACATGACAAATGACAATAGTGTATGGAGAGAATATGAATTGGATGGAGAAAGGCATTTGGCCCATACACTCTCCCTATAAGATATTTGTCTCTCCATGTAGACGCACAATCTTAACTCCCATGAGCCATGCTAATGTTGGAGGATTGACCATGAATAATGATAAATAAACGGTGAGGATTGCCGGCTCATAATATTCAAATCCAATTCCAAGCTCCAATTACACGCCTCCATTTTTACACTTACTTTTTTGTATTCTATAACTTTTGTAACAAGTAAGCCCAAAGAGCATAAATGTTTTTAAGAAAGGACCATATAATTTCCTAAAACTTTCCGAGAGACAAAAAATCATACACACGCTGCTGTGGAAAAACAAAAGGTAGAGACATAGGAGGAGCATATAAACAAATGCATAGTACATATATAGAAATATAGTGGAGGAAAGAAAAATGAATTACCCGAGTAACAATGACCATGTTGTTGGTTGCAAAAAATAAAAATAAAAGCGTGAGGTCCGGATATTTTCTTCCTCCTTAATAAATTATGTATACGACTTTGAATGGCTTTTGTGCTCCTTGCTTTTGAAGCCCCAGAGAAATTATAAATGGTGTGCGTCAACGCACACAAGATCCGTCTGGGCACTGCCTTCTCTTTTATATGATTAAGTACTAAAGCCGACCACTTTTTAAACAGCAACAAGTAAACTGTATATTCTTTGTTCACTCTGACTTTTCTCTCTATATATATTCTTCAGGTCGAAATTCCAATAAGACTCTCTCCCCCACACACACACACACACACACACACCACTCTACTATGTGCCAAAGGTTCTTCTTCCTCACTTCAGTTAACGTCAACCCGAACGACCTGGAATAGAAAAACCAAAAGGAAATTAGAAACCAGGTGAATGTGTATAGCACTATAGTATTACACACATAGGTATAGGGATATATATATATATATATATATATATATATATATATATATATAAATATATAAATAAATATATAACATTTGGAAAGAAAAATCCCACGGTATAAATTACACACATTGAGGCTATTAAACAAAAGATTTTTCCATTCAATTTTTTTCCATTTACTTTACACACACTACATTTCTATTTTTTTCCCCTATATGTATGATATATTTGTTATTATTATTTGTGATCTATACTATATATTCTAGCATGTATGAGTTTATCAGTATATAATTCAAAATCTTTGGATGATATTGGTGGGAATAAGAAAGGGTTTTATTCATTAGTGTATAACGTCAAGTGCTAATGACGAGAGCTGTATAAAAGATCACGTCTTTACTTTTCTTTAATAATAATTCTCTTTTGTGTGTAGAAAGTTGAGAGGAGGAAAACCTCAGTATTTATCAGGCTTTGTGTAATCACACGAAATTATTAACATCATAGGTAATTATATACACAGAGTAAAGTTTTGTTTCACATAACTCGTAGAGAATCCTTGTCTTTATGTGTCCGTTAAATCTGATTCCTTTTTACAAATATGTAGTAAAGGGTAAATTTCTCTATGTAGAAGACAATCTCTGACAATTTCCCCTTACTAGAACATATGCACTCTCTGCAAAAAAAAAAATGTGTCGTGGAGAATTTAAGATATCAGATTGGGATATATTAAAATCTTATAGTAATTCCTTTTTGGTTCTATGCATAAAATTATACCACTGCGCACTGTACAGATAATAGTAGGAGAAAATAATATATACATGGATTTTTGATGATAAAAAATTCTTTAAGCTTTTCTAATATGAAGCTTCTTCCATTCATAACTAAATACGGAAAGTTCTCTGAAACTTAATTACTTTTCAGTAGTTCCCACTTTCTACAAAAACATTCCAAATATCTCCTGTAACGGGGAAGTCATTATTACTTTTGTAGTAGATAGTTTGGTCAATTCCATAGGTAAAAATTTATAAGTAAATGGTATACATATGGAGGTAGGTGGGAATTCACAGAAGAAAGAGTTTCTTATATAGTAAATTTCTGAAAGTTGATGCTTGTCTTTTGGTCGAATGTCTTAATCTATTTAAAGGATTTTATTATTATTGCTTTTTCAAGCTGCACTTGAAAGCCATTGGCGTGAGGTGTATTTTAAATTTCAGATGAGAGATTTTTTCTGGTGACAAAATGTCCAACCTTATAGGGTTTTCCAAAGTAACTTCTATTTACTATACACACTACATCATTGGATGGTGAGCTCTTTAAATATTATGCTACCATAGATATGTATATGTTTCCTTGTGAAGTTTTACAGTATGCAGGGCCCTGAATGCATGAATAAGCTGACAGGGAGAGAGAGAGAGAGAAGGAATTTAGGTGGAACGAGCATAATAATCGAGCGACACACGTATTTAAAGTTTTGTTCTTACCATCAAATATGTATGTATGTATTGAAGGTGAGAGAGAAGAAGAGTACCCAAAAGATCTGGTTTATCCTCTGATATTATTACCGGCATTAGTGTATGTCTAGAATTGTGTATTAACAAGACAAAAGGACAAATTGTTCCTCCATTACCTCTTGCATACCTAAACGTTTTTCCCTATCTGATTACTCTTCTGCTCCAATCCTTTAATACCAGTACCTTTAGGCTTGCCAGAGAGAGAGAGAGAAATAAGTAAATACTATACTACTTTGAAAGCAAAATGTTCGCTTGGAAAAAGGACCGAGGAAATGAAGGATTCAATGCAGGAACAGTTTCAACGGACGAATGCATTTAGTAGACCTACTTTCATAAATATTCATGTATACAAAAAAAACAGTCCAGTTCATCAAGGGAAGACATTGTATATATGAAAGATCGAGACATGAAGCAATATGAGTGAGAGAGAATAACCAAAAAGAATGATGATGAGTTTTTATGAGGACAAAATGGCGGAGGTTTAAGAAGAAACCATGTATAGGAATAGCATGAGACAAGAAAAAAAAAGCTTGGTCGGTAGTAATTTTAGCATATCTTTCAGCATACAAAACCTATGGTAAAAAGTATTTATGAGATATACCGAATGAAATGATCAGTGAGTAAATAAGCTTGTTCGCAGAATATCCTCCACATTTACATCTACATGGGAATTTTTTTAGAGTCGTATATACTGTAGAGATGAGGATTTTGGTGGTAGGTAAGTGTAAATACATGAGAGTAACAAAAGGAGAGAGAAAATAGTAGATGACATAGACCAGTGTGCAATGGGAAAAAAATCTTGACTCATTAGTACAAAATACCTATGGTTAACAATAAGCTGCCGACATTTTACCAGATGAGTTCAGATGACCCTAATTAGCAATGGTAATGAGGACAACTAAAACTCACAATGAAAATCCTCTTCTCGGGTTGTTTAATTACAATTATTTATTACTCTAGATTCATATACGTGTGTACTTTTATTAGAGTCTGAGAGTTGGCTCAAAACTATTCAAAAATCCCTATTATATTTATTCCTTTGCACATAAAATAGCTAGTAAGCGTTTTCTTATATCAACACATGCTCATGAAATCGTTCAATTGTTTTTTAAAACCATAATTTAGGTACATAAACCCATAGAGATTTTCAATGTCAATTGTGTGCAAAGTTTTTTTTAAAAAATTTGCTAGAAAAAAATCTTTTTACAAAAATTAAACTAATTTCGAAGTGCAATAATATCATGTGAGAGAGCGGACTTGTGACGCGTCAAGGCTGTGCAGTTTTACAATGCACGCTATAGAACATTTTAATTGAAAATGGAAAGAGCGCTCTTTTTGAACTTTTGAAAATTTCAACTGTTTCATCAAATTAAAATAAATCAATTTCTCGAAATAAAATTACTGAGAGATGTAAATTTTGGTAAAATGTCAACTCTCTCTGTCCACCGCATCACCGCATTGGTCACCGTCACATGGTTGCCAAATGTGATTAGCATGGAGTTAAATGGAGAGAGGTCGCTTCTAGCTATAAAACCCTCCTGAATTAGTATGTGCATGGACTCAATGGAAAATTAAAAAACAAGAAAAGTGTGAAAAATGATGTGCTTTTTCGTAAGAAAGAAAACTTGCATGGTGTGCTCTCATCACGGAATTTCACTGGGTTACACTAAGACCGTTTTGTCCCATGTTTTAAAGCACCCAGTTGCAGTGGCAAATTGTAGCCAATGCAGTAGGCACAATTTTTCGAGGCTATAAAGGGTGAAATGCATTTGCATAAAGTTATAATATTCTTCCTACAAAAAAAATACGTGTAATTTTTTCCAATGTTTTTGATTTTTAATTTTATATGGCTTCTGCACTCCTGTTAATATATACAGGACGGTCTTAGAAATGACCTCTCTCCATTTAACTCCATATTAAAATCACATTTGACAACCTTGTGTCGCGTCCAGTGATCCGGTGAATGTAGTTTCGCCAAATAATTCACAGTTTGTAATGTACTACGTAAAAATTAGTTTACATTCATTCGTTGTACTCCTTGAACTTTGCCTACTAAACGAACTTGGCTTTTTCAAGGAAAAAGTACCATGGTGGATCCGGAAAAAGGTATTTATTGTGAGTTGGGGGGCTCTTAAATTGGGCTCACTCCCTTTGAGCACTGCTCTTGTATCAACTATTGATTAGCTACGATTTCCCTATATTTATACACACGTATATATAGAGGTATAATATCATATGAAGAAATATCCTATGGACGAGAGGATACATTACATAAGAAAGTGTGACCTATGTTGTTGAGGAACTTTAGATTTATTTTTATATCACAAGTAGAAGCCCGTAGTGAGTAGGCCATATAATTAAATAAGAAGGGATTTGAGGTAGTGGCATAAAATAAAACTCCAATCCTGCCATTGTAAATTCCAAGGAGACAGGGCATTACTAATACAAGGATTTTACTCGAGACAGTGGCAAATTGTAAATCATATTTTAATGGAAGGAAACTGCAGTGAGAGAATATATGATGCATGTTAAAGATAGACTTTTAATATTATAAAATATAACTTGATTGTTCGGCAATTACTTAAAACTTTTTTTTTCTCTTTCAACATTATCCGTTAAGCAGAGAAAATGAGGGTGTTGTATATAAACATACATAAGGATATATCTTGAGCTCTAGTACATGTCCACATTCCTATATATACACTCACAAATATATTCATATAAATATAGCTACCAAGTTAATAGTACATACTTAAAAGATTACTCAACAACATGGAGTAATGTTTAGAACGAACCGTGTATACTTCACCAGCATAAAACCAAACAAGACGAAGCAAGCTACCAAAGCACATACAACTATTTCATACTTGGTTGAGTCAGCTTCCTTCTCCTCAAATCTTATATTATATGCTATAGGATAGTACCTTTTGAAAATGTTCATCCCTGGTTGTGGTACATTAATATCTATGGTCATGTAGGGAAAAAAGGTATTACTACCAACTTGTATGTTTTAAAACTCTCCGTGAGTAATGGTATGACGATATGGCGCTGTCAGCTCATCAAAATCCTGCGGTTTAATCCAATTTTTTTTTCTCTCTCTCTCTCTCCCTCACATACACAAACTACCAACTCCTATAAAGAAAAACAAGTAATAGTCGAGCTTAATTGTTGAAATATAATGGAAATGAGGATGGTAGTTCATAATAGAATTTCTTTTTGCTCTTCATTGTCTGTAATATCCCTCCTCCTGATAAACTCCCACCATAGTACGGATATCTACAAACAATCTTATGATAAATAAAGATGGATTCCTACAAACACACACACACACACACGGAGCTTTCGCTTTCGCTTCTGCCTCTATAATCACGTAGATTACCACACACAAGTAGACTCCCTGCCATACAATTGCTTCCTTTAGTATTCCCATTGAGTCCTTTTAAATTGAAAATAAATAATACATGGGGAGACGACAAAAAAAATCTTATTTGCCACTCATGTATGTATGACCATTGTAATGGTGGTAAATTGTTAGTACGTTTTTTTAGTACACACATATTTATTTGCTGTAGTAGTGTAATAACATGGCTGGAGTAAATACTTTTGATTTCGTGTATAGTAAAAACTGAGGATGGGATGTTGTTGAGGATTCCCGATTCCTATATGCTCTGCTCAAAGCTCCTCATTTTCATAATAAAGTAAAATAGCCAAGTTTTGAGGTGTATAAAATAAAAAAGAGATGTGTTGTCTTGATTGGAACCAGTTATCAGGTGTCATCTCACTTTGTAGTAACAAGTCACAACAGAGACTCTACGAACTCGTCCCATACATTCTCTACCAGATGATGAGAGAGCATTCCGGTTAAATCACTCCATTTGAAAATAATTCTGTCAATATAACCAATTAGACTATTATGCTATGAAACAACTCGCGGCTTTTCCTTTCTAGAAAATCATATGATCGCTATGTGATTGTGTGTGTTTGTTTAAAAAAACCCTACAAATATATTTCTCAGCTTTTCTTTTGTCTCCCACAATAATTTTCTTTCATATATTATCTGATAAAAATTTTACTGTCAAGGATTGTTACATTTGTCAGGAGATACTTATATACTCAGCCAATCATATTATCAACACTTGAAATTGCATAATAAAAAAATTACAAATAAGAGAATGAAAAACCGCACAATTATTATGGATATCTAGTTTGTGAGGAAAAATATGGTAAAAATTTCATTCCTTCCTTTGGATCAACTGTCACACCATTCCATTGAATAGAATATTTTTGTTATGTAAGGATTTTTCTTTCCTTCAAACTTATTTTATGCATGAAGAATTTCATCGAGAAGTAACAAGAGAAGAGGAAGAAGATGAGGAAGAAGTGCCTCCTGCACCTGCCAACCAGTAATATATCACGTTGCACTATCTAAAGGAAAACTACTATTGACACAGTTCAAGGGATACAGTCTACAAGATGCTAAGATCCTTAAAAGTGATTAAAAACTGATTTTCATCTTTAAAAAAAATATTTTTCAACAGCTAAAAAAAAATTTCTACACAAATTATTTGTATGAACGTGAAACTTTTCAAATGTATATTTCTGAGCTTGGAACTTGTAATCTTTAGGTCGTGGATTTTTAGCTGCACTTTTATGTACATAATAAAAGCTCAATGGGCAGTTTAATTTTATGAAAGATTTTTCCATGAAATCTCGTCTGAAAGCGCGTCGAGAGTTTGGCCAATGAAATTTTGTTAGAATGGTCAAATAAACCGAGAAAGTATAATATGAGGCTCATACATACGTTGCTGCAAATAAAAAGTGAGCATTGTAATAAAAGTAAAATTTGATGGTGAATTTAGCGTGGATATTGAAAATGTAATGATGATCGATTGAAAAAAGGATAAGGTTTGATAGTCTTCAATGACTACATACATGGTTGACTACGACCGTGGCTGTACAATTATTTACCTTCCCTCCCGGCTCTTACCAGGTGGAAAACCACAGAGCAGCCTTCAGAAATAAATTGAGGCAAATGAAAGAGTGTAGTGTAGAGAGACAGAGAGAGAGAGAGAGAGAGATTGAACCGCTCAAGCTTTACATTCATATTATAGGGGACAAGTTTTGAGTATTCTTTAGAAACCGAAATCATGTTTGACGGCATAAGTCAATCAATGGTTGTTGGCATAAAATTAGCTACCCCATCATTCATAATATATAGCTAATACCATACAAATTGCCAGTCATATTCCATAGTCACGAATGACATACTTGATGACATGAAAATGTTTTAAGGATAAAGTCACATTCCTTCAAAAGTCTTCCACACCTTCCCACAGGGGGTTTTTAGTTATTGTAGAAAGTATTATCTGAAGGATATTCTCAAATTCTGTCAAGTATAAAGCTATAGGAAGTATTTTCTACCAAATTGGTTTGTGGTATTGAACTAAAAATATTATTGGAAGTTGGTCAAATGATAAAAATAGATCTCACCTTTCAAACAAAAAAAATAATGAAACTCATGTTGACTCCGACTTGAGTTATGCTGGCAAATGGACACCACAAGAATAAAACAAGATCACACAAAAAGGACTACTAACAAAGGATAATAATTATGATATCACTTCACCACTCGAGAGGTATCAACAATGGATGTGAGATCTCGGCAATGAACTTGTTAACACCGAGTAATATAAAATGTAGAGGCACATATATTTTCACAATACAATCTGGATTTTATTCACAGAGACTGGCATTTATAAAGCACAAATAAGGTAAACGTCAAAAATGTCTTGGAAGACAGTCAAGTCAGGTTGGAAACATTTTCCTTCATTTTTACTCACACGTCAAAGGTAAAGTTGCGGGGGCCCGCATTTTATCCAAGACAAAAAAGGTTCCTTTTAATTTGGTCATAGGCAGTGAGACTTTTGTGACTTAGTAGAAGAACTCCTTCTACTCCGGTTTCTCCATTGTACAAATCACTCACAAGCTCTCTCTCGTAACCAAGCTCAAGTCATGCTTCCTCACATGTAAGTACATTTACTCTCGATGAGGTAAATTTTTTGAAATTAATAATAAACTTGGACAAACAGATTTTTAGAGGAGATTTCCAGTAAAGTGGTAAATTTCACCCAAAACGATAAGTACCACTTGTTGGGTACTACTATTTACTTGTGTATACGACTGTAGCCATGCACCTTAGTTTCCTTTTACTTCACTCCAGTTTTCAGTGGGTCCGGGTGGCTGGAGAAAGTTGACTGGAAGATGGTCAATAAAATATGCTTTTTTGGTTAATAATTAATTTAAAAAGGAGTGCCGATGGTGGTATAGTGCGGATTATATGGAACTGAAAACTGTGAACAAAAATCACGGTTTGAAAATGGTTCAAGGAGGAGAAGAAGCAACAGCACATGTACTCACCGTCACCATCCGTCAAGTACAGGTACATAAAGGTAATAATGGTAATGCAGTAAGGTAGTTTTGTTATAGCAAAGAGGAAAGGAAAAATGGAATTTTAGGGGATTCATCGTTAGTCTCTCTGGTAGTGTTAAGTCAGGCAAGCAAGCCAACAGAACGCAAGGGAGTTAAAGGCAGAGCTGAGGCAGAGGAGAGGAAAAATTATAACAGGAGAGAATATATAATGCTGTGGGTATAGGAAGAGTCATACGAGATTCAGAGGTACTTACAATACAGTCAGTTGTTGTCATATAGAAACTGCTCGGTAGGAAATGGGCAGAAGTATACAATTTCTTATATGTTACAAAACTTTTTATATTATTCATTGGGAATTATAACAAAAAGGGTTACATACATGTATATACAAGTCATAATGAGTGGTATGTACATGACTTGGCTTGTGGATGGATTATATGAGATGTGCAATGCAAGTGGTAAGATAAGTCAAAGTTATGCTCGGTCACTCACACCTGAGCTAGTACCTGCGTTTTACTTTATCCTTTCAGTGGTATTAGCGTGTACAGGTTGCTTGCTGCTGCTCGATTCAGTTGAGGTACCAACCCCATCCCCATCATCCCTGTCCAAGTATCTACACACCGGCCTCTATACTCTGGCAACCACATACAAAAAAGCCTCCTCTACAGTATAGTGAGTATCATCTGCAATGCAAACCAACTTCAAATCCCTTTGCACTGAGCATCAGACTTGGGTCTTTTTACATTACTATACATTAACCGTAAGGTATGCACATACAAGCTTATTACTCTTGCAGAGGTCTGCCAAATGGCATGGGAGCGACAGAGTGAGAGAACATTTTCACGAAAACCAAACTCAGTCAGTCTGGAGAGAAAAGCTGAAGTAAACTTGCTTTAATGCCTCGTCCTCCTATCATTCGTACATAGATACGTAAACCCCGCTTGTATGCACTTTTGTATAAAGTTTCACACTTTTTAGTATAACTGGTAAATAACTACATAGGGTTGGTGTGTAGATGTGGGGAAGTTGTTGGTACTGTCGTGCTTAAGGATATAGTGCCAAAGAGGGGCATATCCGTTCATGCTGTACTTACTCAAATATTAATGTATTTAAGATTTAAGATATTTATATAGTGTTAAGGGGATGGTAGGGATTGCTTATTGTACATAGTGGTGAACTTAAACTCTCGTGGATGGCTTTTGAACGTGAGTTCTCACAGAGTGGCAGAACTACTACTTGTCGTCGATCAGAATATTCATTATGCATGTCCGTGCACTTGAATTGCTTGCATACGCATTGATGATATGTATAGGGAGAAGAGGCACATTAAATAATCAACCCCTTCCGCACACCTGTCGTCTCACGTCGATTTAACTTTACTTCCAATGTTCCAATCCGCTCACACACATACCTCTCAATGAGGTCCTCGGATGAGTTTGAATGGTGACTCAATTTTACATCTTATTTGTTAATGCTACATGACTCTTGTAATTTTTCTGTCTGGTCGCTGTAGATCGAATTTTTCTGGGTGTTTGAACAAATCTATGTTGTTATTTACTTCCTTTTGGGAAGTCGATCCTAGCTGTTCGGATGTCGCCATGACACGCTGTCATTGTAACATTTGTTGTGAATTGATGGGCTAGCAATGTCGCCACTGCTGTTGTACGGCTTTCCCATTAGGAACTAATACCATGCCGTGGTCATGTATCTTCCAGCTGTCATGCTGAGGAAAAACAAAGGAATGGCTGGTATGTGTATACAGAATGAGGAAAACAACTTGAGAAAATTAAAACCCGTAGAAGAAAAAGTTGCAGTTGAAATTTGAGGGTGTGATCATGGGTCTACGAAGAGGAATGTGTTTGATACACCAGAAAATATAATTTGCGTTGTTCTAGATCTGGCTCTGGTATTTAGCATGGTAGTAATGTATGTAAGTGGTTAGTACTACACCAAAAGGGAAAAACCCTGTGGTGAAGCTTATGTGTGTGGGACCAGTCATAAGGAATGATGAAGGTATACGCATATTTAGATAGGGCATAAATGCAAACCTGCTTTCTTCTGTTATGTAATGCCTACACAGATATCAGATGCAATCAGCAAATGAAATCATTGCATTTACCACTTCAAAGTCAAGTCAAGATATCCTGCTACGTACTCAGGAATTTATTATTCATTTCTGTTCCACCTCAATGACTTAAATTCACGAAACCAAGGAAACTTGTTTTGGTGGAAAAACATTTTCACCAACGATACGGGTTTCAAACATTTGTTTTCAGCTGGTTGCACCGCTCCGTTGTTAGAAGTCATGCAATATCCATTTTTGTTAGTGATTTCAGTTGAACCATACCAAATCATAAGAAGATAGAAGATGTATGAAAACTTTAAAACAACTGAAATTATGAATGACATTTAGGAACACGTTCATGCAATTAATTTCCTCGGCAGATTAATCCTCCCATGAATTTGAATTACAGTAATATTTTAATTTGAATAGGAAAAGTTGCAACAACTAATATATAAATAGCAAGTACAATATGTAGTACAAGCAACCACGTACATATAACACTCTTAATGCAAACATGTAAAAATTAGAAAGGTACTCCATTCTCCATCGTTACGACAAATCGGACAACAAAATCCATTAAGTTGACTTTAATCTGAATAATGTGATAAATTTTGGTTATAATTTAAATTCATTTAAGATTTTACTTCCGACAAAAGTATTCAGACCGATTCTGGTGACTTAGTTGCAGCAAATATACGGTGTCTTTCCAAATGAGATTTACAATTTGTCACTACTCAATAACCAGTAATCAGACCGAATTCCACTCTGCTGGAGGCAATATCTTGATTTAAATTGATGCACTTTTCATCCTTATTTCTCCTTCTTTCCCGATTGAATATTGGAATGAAGACGGAGGACCTCGGGTTCAAGAAGATCCGTCAAAAGAGTGCCTTCAGTGTCGAAGAAATTTGCTACTGATTTTTCGAATGTGGCAGATTTCGGCGCATTCTTACCTTTCTTGCATACCAAAGTTACGGAGTAAATGTCATCAAATCTACAACAAACAAATATACAAAACATATAAATAACCTTAATTCCCATTGACCTACAATTCTTGTAAACATGAACCATACTGTCATATAAATTAGCTATAATCGATGTCATTTTATTACTAATTCTCTTCCTAATAAGATTCTTCGCTAACATGTATGATTAAATAACACATCATGCAAAATCTACATCTAAATCCTACGAACATATTCCAGGAACCAGCTTTCTATCTATTTCTCTTCCCAGCAATAAATTCAAAAATAATCACAATTGTAGACCAAAGTTTTCTTACATATTACAAATTCCCTAAAAATCGAAGTTTACCTTTTCATAGACGAACTAGCCTCCCACAAAACTTCAGGATCGATTCCTGCAGGATCTTGTTGAACAGCTACAGCAAAAATTCCCTTCTCCAAGTAAGAAGTATACAAGGTGAGAATACCCATCATCACGAAATACACCGAGACACAAAGTAACAATATTGGCCTGTCAACAAATAGTAAAAATTTACAACCCAAGTCTAATAAACCTTCCAAATTCTTCCTCCCCATTCAAAATTTGAAAATTCACCTGGAAACCGGGAAGGGATAGAGGAAATCCCAGAGAAGGGCCAACATAGCGATCCCCACTGCAATACTGCAAATCCATAACCGACCGTCAACCAACCGGAAATTTTCAATGTAGTTAAGTTTCTTAACAAGAACATCTCGGACCGCATCATCCAGGGCATTCTTCACTGCAGATCCGTCCCATTTATTAACTTGAGTTTTCTCGTCCAACTAGTCATCCAAAATTGTCTCATTAATTCCACGTCAGTATATTTGATTTCAAAATATTTATATTATACATTTAATAATTATTATTCGAAATTAAAAGTTAACTTTACCTTCTCATCCTTTTCCTTTCCTTTGGATGACATTTTCTAATTCCTTCAAACTTTTAGCCCTTTTTCAGTTTAATAATACTTTGACCGACCTTTTTCACCCACACTTTTCCACAGTCTGTTTACCAATGCTAGCCCACGGAACCGACAGAACTGACAATTGATATCGAAGTAATGAACTGACGTGTTCACAAATTGTCTTCACTTTGAACTTCCCTCAAGTTGTTTCTCCTGACATTGGCTATTTACCCGGCAGATGGAAATGCTGCAGCGTGAAATAATTACCTTCGTAAATCTTCAACCGCGGTGTATGCTCTTGCTACTGCAGACTCCGCAACGTCAAACGACACAAAAATGGTTATTTGGTCACAGGGTTTTTATGCGACACAGTTTATTAGAATGACTAATTCATTTCACAATTATTGTGATATTGTGAAAAACATAATGAAGTAATTTTTATTATATATGGAACAATCCAGACTATAACTTTATGACGTTCGTGAGCCACAACTCAAAACATTTGCATTGTCAAAAATGTAAACATTTTGAATGATTAAGGACAGAAAATGGAAATTGTTATAAAGCTTTTTAGATAGATTTATCCATTAATAAGTTTTATTTTAGAAGGAATTTTGCACGTGCGCAAAAGCTCAAAGATTTTCATGTATCATGTATCAAAGAAAGCTCCATGTATTTATTATTAGACTTCCTAGAATAAAAGCAGCATTAATGTTATTTTTATTTAATGTTAAATAACTGACATACTGCATGTCAATTAGGGACTTGGCAAACAAATAGTGGTGAAGGTGAACGGAATTTGTTGGGATTATACGACTCCTACGAATGTTGTAATAAAGTTATGCTTCGTTAGCTCTTTTTCTTTCAATATTGTACTGTTCCGAGAACAAAACAACAATAATATTTGTGTCTGAGAACAAAACAATTAAAAAGTAAATCACACTAGAGAAGCGGAAGAAGACAAGTTCGAAAGCCACTTTAGAAATCATGGGGAAAGCATATCCTGTAGAACTTGCTAACAAAACAACTTGGGCTACGCCAGCACACGAACATTAAATACACAATAATGTATTGTTTTTAGAAATTTTACAGTACGTAGGGGAACAAAAACAACTTATTTTATGACAGCACTAAAAGTGCATAAAAAATTTGTGGAACCAACGACTATGTAAAGAATAAGCAAAACACTATTACTGGGACATCAGAAAACAGCGGTGGCTTTCTATTAGACAGCGCAACATTTTAGGCAGTTAGCGCAACCACTTACGTATCTCCCGTATAAAACTTATAGCACTTATGGAACGTATAAACCAAAATTTTACATGTAAAATTTTCATCTAACTGTCTTTTACATATGTCACTTATAAAACTTATAGCACTTATAGAGCGCATAATCCTAAATTTTACATGTAAGCCAATACGTATAAAGTTGCGCTATCCATCTATTGAATATTAGTGACTATAATTAGTGAATGTTATAAATGGGTCTGAATGTCACTCTACAGTTTTGAGCCCATGCTATGCAATGGGTCACAAATTTTTGAAACCCGTATTTTGCGTTATCTGGTGAAATTAACCCAGAAACTCTTCATGCTTCGTACCATGGAAGAATTCATGGATAGAAAGTTTTTCTGAATGTGACTTAGAAAAAATAGAAAATCAGCATTAATTATCTACTTTTGGATCAAATATACATACAAGATGTATGTATTTACATAAAATATATGTATATTTTCAAACCGGAATATTGCTAATGATTCAGAGGTGGTCACAGTATGCACAAGGTAGAAAATAGTACAGTCCATATTCCTTTTTGATGTAGTGAAAACTTGGTATAATTGCTACATGTGGTATTCCCAGGGGTTATGAAAGATGTAAACAGAAATGAGACTTTCTCCATGGATCACTACAGTCTCCGTGGTTATCAACCCAGCTTTACGAACACAAACCACCAGTCCACCGTTGAGCCTCGGGGCTGGAGCTTTCTATTATGCAGAGGATGATCTGACTTTGTTGAAAGCTCGGGAATTTTTTTTATGATTACATCATCATCATGGCTTCCCGGCTTCTCCATCACCATTAAGTTCTAAACCTGCTATTTGGATTGTTCACAATCCCTGGAACAGACAATTGAAAATGCTGGAGGGCAAGTTGCCTATTTACATTCGGTTTTGTGGTAGGGAGAATTTCCTCTGCAGTAAGTACTTCTTTCTCATTACATAACTTAAACAAAGAATTTACCTTCCGTAGTAAGTATATGTTATGTACGAACTTGTGACTGATGCTCCTATCAACTTAGATGAATATTCAAATTAACCAAGTACGCTGTTTCGCCAGTAGCGTTTTTGGCTTGCATATGTATATATGTCATTTCATTGACAATCATTATTTTGTGGCGTTTACTTTTAGGATCATGCATTAATATTTTCTTCTTTTGCAGTTGGAATTATTGAAGATTTGATCTGTGAACGTGAACCTCAATAAGTGATGTTGAATGTAGTAGTTAATATAATAGTACTGTGTATATTTGGTTTCTAAAATCAACGATCGCTACAGAAATTGTTACAGCATTATTTCGTTTGAAAGAGGTGGACCTGCATAAGCGCGTTAATGACATGGATAATCACTTCAAAGAGGGACCATTAAAATTATGATGTGCCGTAATAATAAAAAAGCATTAGGATCAATAGTTTTGTTCAATGAGTAGTGGCATTTTACTGTATATTTGACACCAAAAATAGTTACGAGAAAACATAAAAGGGGAAACGTTATGCATGAAGTTTTAATCTATTTAATGCTATTATTATCGAATACACAATACAGTTAGAAATGGTAGAATCATTTTGTTATTTAAAATTGTACAGGGAAGTTAAAGCATCTCCTTGGGAATTGTGAATCAGGGTTTAGAGGATTTGAGTAATTGGACCCCATGGCTAGCTCGGGTATCTGGAAATGCTATAAAAACCTTTATGCAAGTAATATCTTTATCAACATGTTCCTTGTATCAAGATCTGATTTCAAATCACAATGCATAATACTAAATGAGTTTGATTGTATCATTTTTTGTGAAAAATAACCTTTTCCTTTAACTTAATTCAATTTAATCCGATACTTTATTAACGAGCTATTTCTGGTTCAGAACTTTTTTTATCAACCACGCATTTAATTTCGAACAACCGCTTTGGCTTCTTTTGTATAGCAAGCAAAAAAGCAACAAACGGTCTACATAGCTTTAACTTCATTTTTTGACACTCACGCATGCATAATAGTAATACAATGAGGGAATAGGGGAATAAATTCGTAAATTTGAATATTTTGATGGATGACCATTACTCTTGTTTACGTATAACTCCATCAGCTTTCTCCCGCCAAAATCCAGTAGGGTTACAATTTTCGAAAAAATAATTCTGACGTACCTTAGGGTCGAAAAAAACATATTGGCGCAGAAAATGTATGTTTTTTTGGACCCTAAAGTGCGTCAGAATTATTTTTTCGAAAATTGTAACCCTACTGGATTTTGGCGGGAGAAATCTGATGGAGTTATACTTACGCTAATGTCCATAAAGAGATAAATCACACAGATGGAAGGGTGAAAGCTCACATTGATTTCGCCTGTCAGAGTCCTGCTCATGGCCATTTCTTTAATTCTTTATTACATTTCCCATTAGACGTATGAGGAAGAACGATGCTCGCATTGCATTAGTCCAGCAGAAGTCTAAATGGTATTTGGAGGAATTTTTTTGTAATCAAAACCACTCATTATGACTTATTTATTTTTCATAAATGTTATATGAGACAAAATTTTGAGCTCGCATCAATAGCAACTTTTGATCGTTGCGAAGACAATAATATTGTATTATCTTTGTTATTGGAATTTATTGAAGTTACCATCATTCATTAGGAACTCATTGAGCTCTATTAAATTATTTTAAATGAAAAAAAAATGAAATAATTTAAATTACAACCTAAAAAGGAGCATGAAATTTCGGAACTTATGAAAAAATTCCAACTATAATGACTTTTACCCATCGAATTCAGCTACACAGACTTTTTCTTAATTTCAATTTTGATAAATAAAATGTAAAGAATTTTGGGATCCTTTTGTATCGCAGCATCTTAAAATGTTGCTTAATTTAAAGTAATAGTAAATGCAATGCAGTAACGTTACTCTAAAGCCTGAATAAAATCCATAAACCACAAGGGCATTGGTTTTTGAAATTCTATAAGAAACTAAATATTTTACATAGAATTTCAATTGATACTGATGGGGATTTTTTATTTTGGTACAAGTTTTTTAAAGTAGTACAACTTAAACAGGAAAACCACATATAACAAAATGGTACTA